>OOFB01024841.1:39452-59452 GCA_900323305.1 Trachyrincus murrayi
CCCCCCCCCCCCCCCATCCCCCCCCCCCCCATGTCTCATGATTACAGCCCAATTAGAACCACTCTCTGGGTGGTATTTATCGTGTGCTGCTGGGTAATGACCTTCTGCAAAGAGCTTCGTTCGTTAGTAAGCTAACGAGGTTTACACTATGCAGGCCGTTTTTTTCTCTCACCCACTTTCATATTTTAACAGATGAATATACATTATATACTATTCTAGTATAAGGTCAAAACGTTCTCTACAAAGTGTGCCACAGTGTGATCAGCCACTGCACAATACTGTACTATTGTGGTCCTGAAGTCTAAAGCAAATGGCTGTTTGTTTGTCTTTTAATTGATCAAAATTCTATAAATTGGAAAATATGAACGGCACATTGGCCGAAACAGGAAGGTATAAATCCCAGACCATGTTGATAACAAAACGTTGTTAGAACCATCATGGAAGTCTATGATGGTCTTTGACGACTCCAGCAACATTCAAAGTGCACAGCGAGAATACAAATATGGCAATTACCATACAATTTTTAAGGCTTGTGTTGAGGTACATGAAACTATAACAAATAACAATACATTGACACTAATCCTCAAGACTTCACCACATAGGTTGCCGTTTACCGGATTTGTCCATCCAAGGATCCAAGAGTCAAAGGTGCATTGGCTGGATCTAAGCATTTCAGATCTTTGCAATGGAAATGTAGCTGCTGGCATGTTGCACGTCACCTGTCTTGGAGGAGAATAGTGTGAAGCGTGAACAGGTGGTTGATAAGGGCACCGATCAGGTGTGGTTGGGCATCAGTTTGTCATCAGACTCCTCGGTGAGGTGTGGAATTGGCCAGGAGTTTGACGAGTGTGAGGACACGACATACATCACAATGGAGAACTGAGTCACTCCACTTCAACTTCAGTCGTGCAATCGCTGCTTTTCAAATGTCAAATACTATTCTAATAGATTTTTTTTTGTTCCTCAACTCCAGTGGTTCATAGAGACAAAGTTGTTTTCCAAGCCATTTTCCAATTAAAAGGGTAATGGCAAATATGTCAGAAATGTCATAAATTTTTTTGTTCATGAATATTACTTTTCTTGTCTTCCAGAATATTCTACGTGTCCCACGACTCCCAGGATCTGAAGATCTTCAGCTACATCGCCAGGGACGGCCAGAGCAACATCTTCCGCTGCAACGTGTTCAAGTCAAAGAAGAAGGTGAGAGACTGAGAACACGGCCTGCTCTTCATCGGTGCACCATAATAACATTCAGCCTAGCGTCATTAGCAGCACTGTTTGTGTGGGCTAGGTAAGAGAAGATGGCTCATCAGCCACTTTATACATACTTCTCCGTGGTATGGTACTAACATTTCTTTACGAATAGTTGTGTGTTTTTATGTAATTTATGTAATTGTTGCCTAGTTCTGTCAAGACTACACCCGTGTCTCCGTCTCTGTGACCCCGTGACCCACTGTATGTACATGCGGCAACATTCGTAGCTGGCCTTGGCAACAAGCCACGAATAACACTGCAATGCGTGTTGGTGACATGGCATGTCAAAACGCTGGCTTATCGGGCATTATGTCTGCTTGAGAAAATGCCGGGGTAGCCGGGATAAAGATCATGGCTAGAGATTGCGGAGGCCCTGTCAAAATATATTATGAAGCCGTCCTTGGTACTTCTATTCGGAGGCATCAAAATAGATCAGCGGGAAAAGCAAGTAAACAAACCTTGCTGTTTTTGAACCAGTGTACTTTGGCTGGATAAAGTCTCTAACAGGGTTCATTAAGGGTGTCTGTTTGGTTACAAAATGCTGCTAAATTAGTTCATATTGAGCTATTCCCACTGGTATGCCATTTTGAACAAATTTTCTAATCTAATGGAAAACATGTTTCCATTTAGCTGTATCCGCTGCGGTACTTGATGGTCGATTGCTGACACAGTGGTGTAGGTAGGTGGACACAGTGGTGTAGGTAGGTGGACCCAAAAGCAGAGGACTCGGCGACAGTTAAGGTTGAGCGTTTCTGTTGTTTTACTTTAATTTGCGAATCAAACAATTAAGAAAGGAATTTGACCTTACTTGATACCAAGAAACATAAACTGTAGTCATGGACTAAGGACAACATAAGACTGAAGAAACACGCAAGAACTTGGCAAACGTCACGTGAAGACTAAGCACGGAGCACACGACCTGAGGAACATTTATAGACAGGTGAATCAAACACAGGTGAAGATAATTTACATAAAGGGCAAATCGAGGCTAAGGACACACTATCTACTGGACACACTAAGGAATTGCATCTGGAACCGTGACACAAGCTTGTTATTCCTGAGAATGAACGTCTGTCTCTTCTTGGAGCACAACAGCCAGTGTCTGCATCTGAATGTATTGAAATATGCGTGTGGTCACATTGCAGTAGAAACACATGCAGCTGTCAAAGTGTCAGTTTGGGGAAATGGGTGGTTTCTCAACTTTCTTAGTCCCCTGGCAATTTGGAAACTTGGGGGACGCCATGAACATACGAGACCTGCACTACGAATTCAGGATACCTAACACACTGTAACTAATGACTCTTGCACTGCTGAAGAAAACTGACACATACGCACACAAAGTTACATTTCATGCATAGCATTGTAACAGTTGGCTCTTTAACTTCCTGTAATGTGTACTTTCATTGTATCTCTAGTCTATGGCATACAATGAAACAGACGCATACACTACATACTAGTCCAATTACTTTCCTACACACATGCTGTATAGCCACGGTCTAAGGTGGATGGCAGAATTGCTGATGAAGCACCACGGGTCTCTGGGGAAACGTTGGCCCTGAGGCTATTGAGCTGGAGAAGGAGTGTGTGTTCCTGCCGTGTGTGTGTGTGTGTGTTCATGTCCAGCTGTATCTCTAGTTTGTGGTGTTGCTGTCTGGGGCCTGTGTAATCTGGGATCCAGAAGTTGGACAACGCTATAGCCGAACTTCTGGGGGGGAGACTGCACAGCGCCTGGGCCGGAAACCAGGAAGTGCGAGGGGCGGAGTTACGCAGTGGTTCCTGTTTTGTGACGGATATATTCTTCAGAAGATGAACTCATTCACGAGTGGCAAGACAGAGGTTTCAGAAGATGATTTTAACACATTTATTTCTACGGTGACCAGTCTACTACACAGGTTTGATTTGAAACCTTAACAGACACTTTGTCTAAGGACGTTGGTGTCCGGACAGGACGTTTTAGCTTGTCTTCCCACCGGCTACGGGAAACGTTTAGTTTACCGGTGCTGGCCGAGTCCCAGATTACTGGTCAGCCATATCACGCTTGTTGTGGTTCCGCCGGTCAGGTTGTTTCCAGTAGAGACCAGTAGAGACCCAGTAGAGACCCATTCCATGTAACGTCTACAGATCCCCGCCCCCAGTAACATGATTGGTCAAAATACATTTGAAGCCAAAGAAAATGAAACCCAGATTTGAAATCTCAAATCTTTTATTTTCACTGGTCTGGCCTCTATCTCATTCATAAAAGAGGGGGATTGTAGCAGGAATAGATTGAGGTGAAGAGCAAAATGAAAAGCATGGGATGGATGACTTTTTCTTTTTGGATATTTTTCTTCTAAATCAGTCGTAGTGTTGAATTCACACCGATTTAGTGAACTTTTACAGTGTGTATGATTGGCTGTAAAATACTGACCCATCTTTAACTACTTAACTACCTCCCTCTGTCTAATGTTGAGAGAGCTTCTCTCTCTCTCTCTCTCTCGCTCTCTCTCTCTCTCTCGCTCTCTCTCTCTCTCTCGCTCTCTCTCTCTCTCGCTCTCTCTCTCTCTCGCTCTCTCTCTCTCTCGCTCTCTCTCTCTCTCTCTCTCTCTCGCTCTCTCGCTCTCTCGCTCTCTCTCTCTCTTAAAAGCAGGCAAACTAATGAGGGCTCTTCTGCCGGGGCAATTTCAGGGCGGTCAAAGATATCCACCATAGTGCACTCAATGCACTGTGTGTGCACTGTGTGTGTGTGTGTGTGTGTGTGTGTGTGTGTGTGTGTGCACACGCCCGCGTGCGTCTTTCCCAGAGGCCAAGGACATGAGTGTCTTTGTGTCTTTTTATAGTCACCGTTGACTCAAAAAACGATGAATGGGCCGAGATATGCATCTTCATGAAACTGACGAGCTCATCTCAAAGGCCAGATGTGTGGCATAACACATCAATGAATAAGGTGGTGTATGACCTGGATAGGGCTTTGTAAACGTCATGACCAGCTGCTATAGAAGACCTTTATCTATGAATATATATATATATATATATATACAATGTATATATACATACAATGTATATTTTATATGTAAAATTAATTTCTTCATTCATGAGATTAGTTTATTTGTGATTCGCAGCACACAACACAATAATTAGTGTTATCGTGATTTAAATCTAATTGGGCTCTGTACCGAATAAAATGTGCTGCTTTCTGGCTTCCAGGTTTCGCCGAGACACCGTGAAATGAGAATGTACTTTATCTGCACGCAGATTATTCACCTATTCAAATTTCAGGAAAAAATAAGGGTCACCGCTAAAAGGCTCATCGTGTCGATTAATAACACCTAATAGACATGTCATCCGCTCCAAACGGATGAAACAGGCCAGCCTGCTGATCCGACGTGCTCGTTTCATCAGTTGCACGCGATCCATGCAAATCCCAAAGGTGCAGATTGCATTTCTCTGGCGTTTCAGGCCCACTCTAATTTCCTTCTTTACGAGAAAATATCTTAATATTTCACATTTCAGTGAAATATGCTGTGACTGTCATCAGACTGTTTATTATTGACTGCTACTCAAGCGGCATCGCGATTTAAAGTGGAATGTGGTCTTCTCTGTATATAGTATATATATATATATATATACTGTATATATATTTCTGACTGCTTTACTATGCAGATATATATTCATTGAGGGCTATGCAGAGATTATGTGAGTCACTGTAATAATAACAGTTTAGACATCCACTGTGTAGAGCCCTTATTACTCATGGTTATGTATATCACCTCTACTTGGATTACTAATGAGCCTTGATATTCTGTAAGTACAATTTTTATGTGGCGGTGATGCTCTGACCAGTCATGCCTATAGTATAAAGCCAACGCAGACATATCCTGGTCTACGATCAGAAGTAGAACTGGATCTGGACTTTCTCTATTCTCTATTTTATTTATCAATCTCTTCATGTTTTTCCCTTCCCCGACGGATGTGACGGTCAACACAGTGACGGTCACAGTCTCCTGTCCCTCTGCACAACTCTACGTTTTTTTGTCTCTGCTCTTAGCGGCTGCCGGGGAATGGCTGCCAAGCCGTAATGGCTGACTAATTGGCAGGCATGGCCGGGGCAAGGGAGCAGACGGTGTCAGGAAGGGAAGAGGAGGAAGGATACTTGGCCGCGTCGTGTTTGTCAGCCAAACTGCTACTTTGACGGTCGCCTTCACTTTTCTTTGTCGACTCTCGGCTTGGAACCTACGTCTAGGGGTGTGGGTGGGTGTGTGTGTGTGTGTGTGTGTGGGTGTGTGCCTTCAACCTGCCTCTAGGAATGCGTGTGTGTGTGTCACGGAGACAGAGAAAGGGCACGTTTAAGGTCTTGAGTATGTGAGTGAGTGATCGGGAGACATTTGAAAGGCTTTTGCCGATACGCTTGGATGGATAGAAAAGTAAAAGAAGTGAGAGGTCTTTGTTTGCATGGCCTGGAGCAAACAATGGTACTGAGGAGCCACTGAAGCATCTTAAGTTCATAACACCCCATTTATCACAAACAAACCCAAGCACACGCACGCGCACACACACGCACGCACGCGCACACACGCACGCACACACACACACACATGCACACACACACGCACACGCACACACACAGCGTAGAGGCATTCACTAGCACATATTTTGCTCTAATAAGTAGGCCTGTGAGAACACACACACACACACATTACAATTTCACTGCTGTGAATACACTGGGCATCGTTTTTCTCACCTTTCACGTCGTGTCACAACAATACTGAATGCAAGCTCGCTGCAGAGACATAATGCCATATCATCATATCATAGCAGAAAGTAATTAAATACAGAGTTGCATGACAATGCAGGTTTGATAATGCAAGCCTATAACACATAGTTTTCTACATTGCTTCTACATTTCTTTCTGCAATTATCTTCAAAGCTTAATTTGAACATATTTTACCCTAATGTTCATAAATTAGTTTTAATTTGTAGCATGCGGCATGCTATAAATAGCAACCGTGCTTTTCTCCAGTTTGAATTCACTTTGAAGCGGACAGGGTGTAAAGTAAAGGAACGAGAGGATTAAAAACGAGGGCAAGGCAAATGGAAGAGAATGGAGCATGTAAGGGATAGATGAGGCCCCCCCACCTCACAGGTCTGAGGTCCCAGAGGGCCTCCCCCCCCCCCGGTCTGTCCATCACCCCGGCAGGGATACCCAGGGGGGGCGGCTAGGCCCTCGGGGGCCCCTCCCTAACACCAACCGCTGGCCTAACAATGAACTGTGGTGGGCCCAGCCACATGCATGTTTTTCTGCAAATAACCGAGAAAACTGTAGAAATTGTTGGACTTGTTGGTTCCCGGGTTCAGTCAGAAAGATGGAGGGAATATTGTAGATTGATGCCAATATGTGGTAGGTGCACATTTGCTCTGATAGTGCTTCTGAATCCTGATGTCCACTTGTTAAGAGATACCTTTGGAGTGCAGCTGAGACAGACTCTGTATTCTGCAGGTCTGAACTGCTTCCTATTTCCCAAATGAATTTTACTCCAGAGTCTGCATGTTTTTTTTTAGTATGTATTAATATTCACCCACATATTCTGTTTTTCTGTGCGTGTGTGTGTGTGTGTGTGTGTGTGTGTGTGTGTGTGTGTGTGTGTGTGTGTGTGTGTGTGTGTGTGTGTGCTTGTGTGTGTGTGTGCGTGTGTGTCCCAGAGCCAGGCCATGCGCATCGTGAGAACGGTGGGCCAGGCATTTGAGGTGTGCCACAAGCTGAGCCTACAGCACACCCAGCAGAGCACCGACGGACCAGAGGACGCAGACAAGACAGGCTCAGGTACATCCCATAGACTGTAAAAAAAAAAGTACTGTGACGTCACCCATTGGTTTACACGCGACCGTTTTAAGGGTGTAGATTTGCCTTCTGCGGAGCGTCGCCATTGTTTGAGATTTTTACCACCGTCAGCGGCAGCGATCCATATTTGGCACATCGAGGCGGGAATTGAATGTCCGCTTCGCAGGAGTCTATGGCTCATTAATGTTCAGTCCTTCCTAACTTTTTAATGAAATCTAACTGTCAACCAGGACCTTTGAAAATACATAATGTGGAGATGAACTGGAAAAAGTAACATTTCAGAAGGAATTATAGTGTGCAGCTTGCAGAAAATAACGTTTTTAGTACCTGGTATATTGGAAACGTACAGGAGAGTGACGTGAAGTAGTGCTGTAGTTTTATGGTGGTTTCTATTGTGTTCCAGGTGGTTGCTAGGGTGTAATGGGTGGTTGCTAGGGTGTTCTGGGTGGTTGCTAGGCACTTCCGCTAAATGGCCGGCCGCCTCGACAAACAAATTAACCTTTCACAAAATGACGATAAATACATGAGAATGATGCGTTTCAGTGTACAGAACAAATGCGGCACCATTCAATTTAGAAGAACAGCGAAAATGCACTACCGAGTACCGAGAGAATAATTTTCACCAGTGTGAGTGGTATATGACAGCTGCTGTTGGCGTCTGACTTTTTTTGGATCGTCTTTAATGGTTTTCAAATGCTTTAGAAGTTTTTTTTCTTGACAATAACCGACGGCCTAGAATGTGCTCTACTTGGAAAATAAAATGATTGGATAGCGCCACTGCCATTACACAGAGGGGATATCAAACAAACAACAAACAATAAGGACATTTATTGAAAGCAAAACATAACACAGCAAATTGCACACAGAATAGACAATTCTCCACCCCCACAAAAAACATTGTATAACTTCTAGGCTTTTCCTTCTAGAAGCCAAGCAATGCTGTGGTATCACCCATGTAGCACCCCCATCCTCCCAGTGGAATGTCCCGCTGTTACACACGCACTATGAAAGACGACGTCGCCTTAATGTCTTTCTATCGAAGATTCGAATCGTCGGAAGATTTCGAGGTCACCCCTAATATAAAGTATGAAGGAGGAGTTGAGTAGGGGAGTTTGACAAAAATAATACAAATTCAAATGATAAGTATGACGGCTAAAGCCACACACCTAACCAGCCACTGAGATCCTAACCGAACGGAGAGAAACAAACCAAGATTGGCTTTGTATTATCAGAATTAAATCACATTACCTCCCGTTGACTTGGTGGCGGGTTAGTACCACGCGCCACCTAAAGGCCGTCAGAGGAACTACGTGTTGGTCTCGTCCAACTACCACGCACCACCTAAAGGCCGTCAGAGGAACTACGTGTTGGTCTCGTCCAACTACCACGCACCACCTAAAGGCTGTTTGTTGCCGTAGTGCCGTAACAATTTTGAATCACTTTTAGTGCCAGTGTGTTTTGAAGGAAAATCACTCGCATGCATTTGGGCCAAATGACAGACAAGGACTTCTGAAATATAATAACATGCTGACATCGCTCATTCATGTCCAGCAGCAAAGGAAATAGTTGTTTTTAGCAAAGCTTTGTTTCGGATACTTCGCTAGTAGGGCGTCCAGCAGCCGTCGACCACCAGTCACAAAAGGACTCGCAAAGTAGTTGAGCTTCTTGCCTTTTCAAAATGTCATCATAGCCATTTCAAACACACACACACACACACACACACGCATACACACACACACACACACACACACACACACACACACACACATACATGCATGCAGCCTGCATACCCTGAGTGCTGGAGTGAATGTCATGCCTGATTCAACCTGAGGAGAGAAGGCATAGCTTCACATTAACAATGCCGGACTGAGCTGCTCTATATCCACTGCCATGTGTCAATTTGGCCCACAGGCACACACGTGTGTGTGCCTGTGTGTGTGTGTGTGTGTGTGTGTGTGTGTGTGAGGGTGAGCGAGACAGAATAGTCACTCTCTTGCTCTGTGGTTTCAGGGAATATGGAGTCCAGTTCTTGGCTCAGGATTACATTACGTTATGTAGTTGATGAGATTCAGATATGCTTCTATGCATAAGTTCAATACATAAGTTGGAGGCTTTTCTGGGATACTCTTCGAGGATTCACGCCAAGCCTGCTCTAGGGCTTGTCTTGTCAAATTAAATGTCCACTTCAAACTCATCCGCCAAGATTTGAAAGGATTATCCATTTATTCACAGGACCAAACATAACGAAACGACAAGACTACGACAGAAGTTCTTGTTTTTTTTCTCTGTAAAGCACCTTGAGGTCATTGAAAGGCTATATAAATCAAATGTATTATTCATTATTATTATTAGTTATTATTAAGTCTTCATGACTGAGGTGGCAAGTGGTCTCTTCTTGCTTGCTTGTCCATCTGGTGAACCAGTGAACCCTCACCCAAACACAAACGACAGGAATCACATGACCATATTGTAACACACACATTATGGAAAAAGCCATCATTGCTGGTTTAAAACAAAATCTAAATATGAGAAAAAAAACAATGGCAAAAGAGTACGGCAAAAATCAACCACCCATGGCTTCGTCTTCCCAGGGATGGTTTCTCTTTTAAATAAATTTTGTCCGTGGAGAACCATGGCAGGAAAATACCATGGCAGGAAAATACCATGGCAGGAAAAAACCATCGCGTACACACCAAGAGCCAACTACCAACTGCAGTGGTAGTTGAGTGATAGATGGATGGATGGTGGAATGTTTTCATGTTATCAGTCATGCATCATGACACGGTGTAGGTTTAAGTGATCACCGAGGGGTTGGTCGTTTTGAAGAGCTGCTCACCCTTCCCTTCCTGCTCCCAACAAGCACTACGCTAAATGAGTTTTGTGGACATGCCCGCGTATACAGAGAAAAGCAAGAAAGAAACTTCCAAATAGCGAGCAGAGTGGTAGAGTGGTCCATTTTGTGACCGAAAGAAACATGCATTTATTTTCCTGGTTGCTTCTGGAGTCATTTGAGATGGAGAACGGGTTCTCTCTTTTATATATATATATATATATATATGGCGTGCCCAAGACCTTGCATGTAGCATCCTTAACCTCTAGAGGTGATGACAAAAGAGCAGCGTTTAAGGAAGAGGGTGATGAGATGAATATTGATGCAGAGAAATGGAAAAAGGAGAAGGGAGGGGGGGTCTTGGGTACTAGGTTTAGCAGCGTGATCGAAGGGTACGGACAACCCCATGCCAACGCATGTGAAGCATGTGAGGGTTTGCTTAAAAGGAAATAAGTGAATGGAAAATGAGCCGACGGTTGCCAAGGTGGACTTTGAACTCTTTGATCACACACCGATTCAACTGAACCTTGCCAGTCGGGGTTCTCCCGGTGTCCGCTGTCTGAATCTATATCTCACAGTGGGAATAAATCAGATTTCATATCTAGAAGTGTATATAAAGCGCTGGAATAAAGACAGCGAATGTTTTTTTAATTACAGCAGATTCTGGGATATTGGAGGAATTCTGGGATATTTCCCTGGAAGCCAGAAGAGAACACAAGGGGATAAATATACGAATGGAAGGGGAAGAACAACAAGAGAATTGCAGTTAAGAGGGAAGTCAGAGGGAGACTTTTTAAGTAAGTATAGCAGTTGCTTCAGATAGCGCAGAGCTCATAAAACTAAAATAAATAAATCCCTCAATGCACAAGCGTTGCCAGGCAACAACTATTCTGTCAAGCAAATAGTGTTGTGGCAAGGGTTGTACAAACATGCTATTGCTCATAAATGAACCTAAATGTAATTTAATCTCTCTTTTTTTATGAATTTTCCACGTTGCCGCCTCAACTGTATTTTCATTTCATTTCGTGAAATAGCATACAAGCAGACTTAGGCACAGTATTTGATTCTAAACCAGCTGAGACCATTAGCGGCCTAGCTTCTCATAGGGGCTGCTCACACACAACAGCAGAGTGCTTTGTCAACGTGAAATAGCGCCTGTGGAGCGGGGCCGTGTTCGCCAGTGTGCCATTTAAACCGTTTTAACGGTAAAAGGGTTAGGGTTCGACAAAAGCCGAGCTCTTACGATTGCTTTGATTTCTGAATACACTAGTGTCCCTGCACTGCCAAAAAAATCAGAGTCTCGTCGTCGTCGTCTGACATTTTGTTACTTGAACGTTTATGCATGCATTAAAACACGAGAGATACATGACAAGAAAGGAGCTAAGCAGGAGGGAAACAACGGTAAAACTGGGCGTCGCGGTTTTACAAACACTGTTCTGTGTGATCTTAGGATTCTCAGCCCACGTCCTCTGAATGGTGACCACATTCTTTACCCTCCTCTCCCAGGCCTGCACGTATTAAATAGGTGTTGTACTGCATCACAGCCGCAAGCATTACAAGGTTCAGTACACCAACGCTCCTACTACTGCATGTTGAGCAGATGGATCTCAGCATGTATGTGTAAACACACCGTCTCACACACACACACAAACACAAACAAACCCTGCGCACACGCACACGCACGTACCTACCTATGGAAGGCCGAGCTGCTCTGTAAACCACTCACACACCTGTGCCACATCATGAAACACTGCCCTATGATCTTTTGACGAAAACATAAACATGACACCTGCAACGCATCTTTCGTGCACATTCTTGCAGCTATGCTGTATCCGGTTAGACTACACCAGAAACATGTTCCTGGTGCAGTTGAACGTGTTGTGTTTTAATGTATTCGAGCCTTATGTTGTGTTTACAGCCATACCAGTTAGCACCTTCTCTGATTCTCTATGGCAGCGTTACTCTGTTCTAATTATACACACGTCTATGTGTCCACCCCATGGGTGTCTGTGTACATGCTCATGCATTTGTGTTTTGGTCTGTGTGCATGTGTACATACCCATGTATGCGTGTATTTGTTGGTGTGCACAAATGTGTGTGTGTGTGTGTGTGTGTGTGTGCAGGTGTGCATGCTCATCCACCCGTGTGTGTGTGTACTCTTTTCGGTCCAGCTGGAAAACTGAATGCCGTGGAGAAGGCGGGGCCGACGGTCGCCCTGATGACGGCGGTGGCGGCCGCCGAGGAAACGGACATCGACGCCGAGGAGAGTGTCCCGGTACCGGTGGCCGACAGCACCCTGGACGAGTTCGAGTTCGGTAACAATGACCGCGGAGTCACGGATCTGGACGCCACCGCCGAGACCAGCGACCACAGCCACACAGACACCAAGGTGAGCCATCCTCAATATAGCCTCCCTGGTCAGATTAAATAGTGTTCGCATGACAAGCTGCCCTGGCGCCCGCCTCGGACCAGCAGATGGTTTGATGAGCGAGGAGAGTAACCCAAGCAATAGGTCATTTCAAGACTTTGTTCAGCCAATTCAGATGATTGTTGGCTATTTATTTATTGCCACTTATTCTGAATGGAATCCCGGTGTGCGAACACTTTTGAGAGATGAGAAAGATAGCCATTCTCTAATTCAAGTTTTTATAAACTTGAATTGGACGGGGAAGTGGACGGGGAAATGTAATGGAACGGAATCTAATTGGAACAACATGCGTTCACAGCCATCCCACTCGTGGCTCACATGGTGAGCTGTTATCTCCAGTCTGATGAGGCTGTAAGGGTCCGTGGCGGTGTCTGTTGATGCCTTGTTATACATGTATATTGTGACAATGTGCCAAGAATACAAAGACACATTTTTGCAATTCCGTGCAGAAATCCATGCCGTGCGTGTGTGTGTCTGTGTCTGTGTGTGTGTGTGTGTGTGTGTCTGTGTGTGTCTGTGTGTCTGTGTGTGTGTGTGTGTGTCTGTGTCTGTGTGTGTGTATCATCCGCATGCCTCTCGGCTTTCGTTCTGTCTCTCAGCGCCCCATCGGCACCAGCAGACAAACCACCCAGCAGACATCCATGTTAGTGTATCTGTGTATCTGTGCGTATGTCACGGACCCGTTGTCTATAAATAGCGTGAGAGATTTGATACCGCTGCAGTCCGTGGAAAACATCTCCCCAAACTATTAGTGTGCCCACACTGGGACCCGCACGTCAGCCATGTTGTGGTCCCGCCGTGTGTCTCACACACATTACACACATTACACACATTACACACATTACACACACATTACACACACATTACACACACATTACACACACAGACTTGGGTTGCACGGCTGTGCATGCATGCAGAGCCCATGGCGACAGCAAGAGTGAAATAATAACATTAATATCAATACAAGTTGTTGTTGTTGTGGTTATTTGTAACCCAGTGAAATCCTGTAAATACACAGAGGTCACATTAGGTTGTAAATACATGTATTAGTAAATGAGTGAATGCTTACTGGAGGTGAACTCACTACCTAATCTGGCTTCAGGGTCAATTGTATTTGTATAATCACAGTTACAGTCTCAAGGGGTTTCACAGGCCACGTGGTATGGCACCCTCCTAACCCTAGCCTTATGGAAAAAGTCCCCTCATAGTCAGGGAGGAAACCCTGAGAAGGAACGCAGCGTGGGGGGGGGGGGTCAGTGCAATGGGTGCCATGATGGACAGACATAACAAGTGAAACAGTTGAAGTAAAGCATAGAAAATGAGTACTGTCCATGATGGCTAGTGGGTAGGCAGGTAGCCAGGTAGCCAGGTAGCGTCCAGTCGTGATCGTGTGTGTGCGTGTGTGTGTGTGTGTGTGTGTGTGTGCGTGTGTGTGTGTGTGTGTGTGTGTGTGTGTGTGTGTGTGCGTGTGTGTGTGTGTGTGTGTGTGTGTGTGTGTGTGTGTGTGTGTGTGTGTGTGTACGTGTGTGATATCTTGAGTACAGTGAGCAGTGCTACAACACTTGGCCAGGGGCCCATCCCTCTGATGTCTGACTGTGTGTAAACAGTCTGGAGCACGACAAACTCTCAGGGGTGCTTACACACATGACTGAACCACACTCACACTCGGACACACACACTCAGACACACACACACACACACACACACACACACACACACACACACACACACTCAGACACACACACACACTCAGACACACACACACACAGACACACACACTCAGACACACACACACACACACACACACTCAGACACACACACACCCACACAGTTTCTTCTCTGCTCTGTTAATTGTTTGTATGTAGTTATTTCTTGGGTTGGGTTGGAGGTGGGGTCTTGTTTTCCATCTGATTAGGAGTAAAGCTGCGGGGGGGGGGGGGGGTAAGTTTAGGAAGCCCTGAAAGTCGCCCGCTTGCATGTCGAGCGACAACTTTGATGTCTCCATTTACTCCCCTGGCTCTGAGGCTGTGGCAGCAGATCTCACGAGGAATGGGGCTGTCGCATCGGCCCCATGACAAGCGATGGAAAATAAACAGAATCTTGTGTTATCTCTCGCACACGCACACACGCACACATGCACACTCACACACACACACACGTAAACACACACTCAACATATTTTGATGGCAAACTTTTAATAACATCTTCAGTGCATATTGAATCCCAACTCCAGAAGTGAGTTAATTTCACTGTTGATTAGCAATCCACTTTTTCATTTTAATTATGCTCAACCCGGTAAGATTGAGAATAATTAAACACAACATCAATAATTTTGCATCATTTTTGTATAAATCCCTTTTGTTGAGAGGGAAGAGGACACCGTAGAGACACACACACACACACACACACACACACACGCCCAGCCGTGCTCAAACACTCTATGGTTTTTGACAAGCAGGGTGTGGTGTAGGGTGGCCGATTTTCCAATAGAACGCTATATCACGGTTGCATAATATGATGACGTGTGCATATCAACACCGTCTCAAAATATGTCTCTTGTTATGCACGCTTGTTAAATTTTTTTCAAATGTCTCTAACTGCCTACTGATCTGGGGCCGTGCTTACTGTCTGCTGCTGTCATTTGAGGCTAGAGAATTTGCTCCGACGTCAGCCAATCAGTGGGGCGTGCTTGAGCACGAGCCTATGATATTGAAGGCGCTAAAATGGCCGCTAGCACTGTCACCTTGAGACCGGAAACGACTAAAATCTAATTGCAGACACTCAGAGTACAGACGTTACACGTTAGATGCGCTCTCGCTTAATTATACAAGGTGCCTTTTTTTGACGGTAAACCTCGATGTTTTGGGGAGAGATTTTAGCTATTTAAAAAAAATGGATATCGCCCAACCCTAGCGTGGTGTGTAATCAAACAGATGTGGGGGATCAAAACAATGGCTGATTTATTTTATGAAAGAAAGAACCAAGAAGATTGGGGTTTTTATGATGGTGGCTGTGGTACATGTCGGGGGGGTGGGGTCTGGCAGGAACCTTGATGGAGCTGTAGATCTGCCACAGCGGCTGCCGCTAGGATTACTGATGCTGTGATCAGTGAGGGAAACCTGTCCTGTCCACTGGACATCTTGTATAGCTTCTAGTGGGTGTGTGTGTGTGTGTGTGTGTGTGTGCGTGTGTGTGTGTGTGTTTGTCATGTTGTGAGATTTGTGTGTCTAATTGCATGCGTGTTTGTGAGAGATATAGGCGCGTGTGTGTGTGTGTGTGTGTGTGACTGTGGGAGGGGACTGTCTGTCCAGATGAAAGATGGAGAGGGCAGGAAGTGTAAACACATCTCCTTGACCCTTCCTCGTTTATCTTTCTCTGCTCATCTTCACAATTCTCTCCTCCTCCCTCCATCGCTCCCTTCTCCACAGATTGGTTTTCATTTCATCTGACTCTCTCTCTCTCTCTCTCGCTCTCTCTCTCTCTCTCTCCTCTAACCTTGCATGGATGTCGCTTTCTCTTACTATCTCTATTTTCTCTCCTCACCCGTTCAATTCCCATTGAATCTCACCGAGTAGAGGTGAAGCAGGCGAGATGAGTCGATGGAACGTACCCTCCTACCGATGATGATGATGATGATGATGTGTGGGTGTGTGGGTGTGTGTGTGTGTGTCCACACAACATCATGTATGCGTTAGTGTTATTTTAATAAGCTTATTTTCATACTTTACATTTTTGTCCTGTAACATTCTTACGACTTGTGCACCTGATTGCTGTTGCCCACGCGGCCATGCGTGGACGTCTATAGCTAATCCGTCCTAAATCGGACATGTCTGCTCAGCACATGTCTGTTTACATCTGAAGTACCCTCGAGTACTGTCAGCATCATGTTGCAAGTCAGCGCCATGACAACCGGTCGCTCCCCGTCATCCGCGGTCCCGCTGTTCAAAGGGGAAATCCGCCACGTGAACTGGCGCCCCGGCTACTGCCTTCCGTCGCCGCCCCCTTCCCCGAGGCGGTTTGAACATTCCAAACCGCTTTCTCCCGTCGACTTGGGAACGGCGGGCGCGTCGGTAAATAACAGAACTTCTGAGAGGTCTTGCTGTGGTTGTTTGTGCTGTTGTTGTGTTGTTTCCGATCCAGTCAGCGAAAGTCGCCGGGGGATTTGGAAGAAAATACTGAAATTCAATTTTGAGACTCTGAGCTAGTTAGAAATGTTAACTTCCATTCCACGGCGTCGTGAAAAAGGCCAGTTTTGTGTCTTGCTTTTGTTTGGTGCACGCAATGCTGTGTGTGATTCGGGTCACGTCCCATGTGTATGGATGGAAATGTATTTAACGCAACAGTACACGACAATCGTTTCCTATTTCATTTTTTTTCTTCTTTCTTTGATTTATTTGTTATTCCCACGAGTCTACCCTAAGTCTTCTGGCTAAAATATGCTTGTTCTGATCATCTTAATCAGTTTTTCAAAATGTTTACATGTATGCTAATGAATGCTCACAGATTGTAGCAGCTGTTTACTGGTAGCGTACAGCCTTACACGCAAACCTTTGGAATCTAGTCTATTTTAATTTCTGCAAGTGAATAAAATACAAAACACCTTTTGTCAAAAGCAGCCATGAGCCAAGTCCGTTTCTGTCTGTTACTTGTGAACATTATCGTAAAAGAGAGTTGAAGACTTGTCCTCTCCTTCTGTCTCACTTTTTTTGAATCCGTCACTTATGTCTCGACCAGACTGGCTGACTGGCCGACTGGCCGGCTGGCCGGCTGGCGGTGATTACTGCCTTGCTACTCATTGCCAGGTGACACCGTCTAGAGCCAGCGGTTGGCTGCCTCTTGGTTAAGTCCTGTTCATTCGCACAAGCTTCAGCCAAGACAGGCTATTACTCATTTACTGCTCCCCTGTGTGTGTGTGTGTGTGTGGTGTGGTGTGCGTGTGTACTTGTGTGTGTGTCTGCCAAGCTCACAAAACACCATCATTTAGATGTTTCACAGCAGGTGAAGTGGCAGGTGTCAGATCCATGCCTTGTATTGGCATTATTATTCATAGCAGAAGTGGGAGCATACATATTCATATATAATTCTATTAACATCAGCAGGAAAGCAGTGTTTTCTTTGATCGACACCATTCCTCATTGCGGTGATGCAACACTTAATCACATCCACGCACCACATGACCAGAGGTTAATTCACAACGTTGCTAAAATATGAAGTGCTAGCCGTAATGTCGGGCCGCTGTAATGTGTAGCGGAGTTAGTGACTTGGTCAACATATCTGCCTTTCTTACTACCTATTTCACAAGCCTTGACTTGTGAGGCTGTCCGGTGTTCACCAGCATTAGCTTTGTTGATCCTTTTTGTGACAACTGCTCATTTAACGGGTTTTGTGAGACAAGTGAGACAATAGTGTGCTCTAGCAAACCAAAACCTGACATGCGTGTGCTGGCTTGTGTGTTAAATGAGGCGGTCATTAATTCATAACATAATCATCTTTACTTTTACTCTCTCTCCCTTGGTTTGTGTCTTTCCATGTGTCAGTCTCTCTCTTATATCTTCTCCTGTTCTCTCTCTATCTTCTCCTGTTCTCTCTCTATCTTCTCCTGTTCTCTCTCTTATATCGTCTCCTGTTCTCTCTCTATCTTCTCCTGTTCTCTCTCTATCTTCTCCTGTTCTCTCTCTTATATCGTCTCCTGTTCTCTCTCTTATATCTTCTCCTGTTCTCTCTCTATCTTCTCCTGTTCTCTCTCTATCTTCTCCTGTTCTCTCTCTTATATCTTCTCCTGTTCTCTCTCTATCTTCTCCTGTTCTCTCTCTTATATCGTCTCCTGTTCTCTCTCTATCTTCTCCTGTTCTCTCTCTTATATCTTCTCCTGTTCTCTCTCTTATATCTTCTCCTGTTCTCTCTCTTATATCTTCTCCTGTTCTCTCTCTTACTTCCTCCCCCTCTCTAAAATGACCTGTCATTCATATCCACAGGCGTCAGACGAGCGTCGAGCGTCGGAGAATAACACCACTGTTCCGCCGGTATATCTTACTTACTGTTTTATTTGGACAGCTGTCGGGACTCTCTTCCCACTCCCGCTGTGTTTCTATTGTGTTCCACTGCCAAGCTCCGCACAGCTCCCAGAGAGAGAGAGAGAGAGAGAGAGAGAGAGAGAGAGAGAGAGAGAGAGACGGCAAAGGAAGCGAAATGAGTGCAGGAGGAATGGAGATAAATTGGGTAGAGAACACTTTCTGAGCACAGCGTTGGCAGAGAAAAGAAAAAAAAGTGAGACATTTGAAAATCACACCAGGTAGTCGCTGCACTGATGTTTGTTTGATTTCCTATCACAGAATACCAAGTGTTTCAATAGTGTCTCTCACAAGCAAGACGAGAACAAAACCGATCCAACGCGAGGTGTTGAGGTCACCGGTGTTTGGCATTCACCAGAAGGACCCCACCACCACCACCACCACCACCACCGCCCTACTGTCATCTCTATCCCCACCTAAAGTGTCTGTCTTCTCCCCGATAGGCTCCAGAGGGGGGCTCTCTGCTGATGGCCAGCCCCAGGATGCTGCTCCCGGCGTCGGGCACGCTGTCGCCGGCCACCCCCCTGTCCATCCACCACCAGATCCAGTTGCTTCAGCAGCAGCTGCAGCAGCAGCAGCAGCAGACGCAGGTGGCCGTGGCGCAGGTAGGATGCGCTCACATATTATGCATTGTGCACACACACATTGTCCATGAATACTACAACAGCAACAAAAAGGTTGCATTGAATGCATTGTGTCCAATGGGCAATTCCCACTTCCTATGTTCCACAAAAACTAATATGTTTCTCAATTTTGGCCGACTGGACAAGCGTGTTTTGATGTTGTTTTTGTTGCGTTACCATCACCGGTCACTCTCTACTCTCTTTTTCTGCACGTTTTCAATGACTATTTTTGGTTATGGTAAAATGTGTTGATCTATCGTTCATTAATGAATTCATTGACATTTATCAACGCCAAAATAACGGCAAAATAATGTAGCAAAATGTCTGGAAAGGTAATGTATGCCTACCATCACTCTGGATGATTGACTCATTAATTCATGTATTCATTTATCTGGTGCACACCTCAATTTTGACGCTTATCCTTAAAATGCTTTCAAATCTTTATTTTTGTTACCCCAAGAATATCCATTGCAATCACCGTTTTCCAAATTATTAAATGTTCCTGTTTTTTACCTGCTAATTTAATAAATTCTGTATACAGAGACTTTAATCTAATTAAAGCGTGGGTACAGGCGATACCAATTGAAATGCTTAATCGTCTTACATCGTCTTACAGTCTCCAATCAGCTCCAAGTCCCTGATGATTAAGATGGAAAAAATAGATAATTGATAACCGACTAAATTATGGCAAATCTCAGTGTGCAAGCCTGTTGGGTTGCTGCGGTTACCAGCTACCTTTGAAGGTGGCAAGCTATCGTTAGTGAGGCGGGTGACATCTCAGACGGCTAACCGTGGGAAATCGGTTAGCTACCAGATGTACCAGTAGGTGCGTTTCCATCCACCTGTTTTTATTCGCATTTTCAATTTGCGCATTGCGAGTTTCGACATGGAAACGCGTTGAAAATTCGAAAATAAAACATTATATATATATATATATATATAATTTCAAATATCACAACAAAGTTACAGTTACACTTGA
>OOFB01024847.1:12086-24750 GCA_900323305.1 Trachyrincus murrayi
CGTTGTACCCGTGTCCCGAGACCCCGCAGGAGAGGAAGGAGATGCTGGCTGGAGTCAACACCCGCATCGATGACCTCCAGATGGTACGTCGATACTCACCTCAATACACATACTACCTCATACTACCTCAATACTACACTCATACTACCTCATACTACCTCAATACACACTCCATACTACCTCAATACTACCTCATACTACTTCAATACACGCTCCATACTACCTCATACTACCTCAATACACGCTCCATACTACCTCAATACATGCTCCATACTACGTTCTTTATTGACATGTAGGGTCAAATGTTGAAAAATGTAAATAGGGTGGCAATTTGACATATATTTTCAATGTATATATCTTAATAAATGATTATACAAGAGAGACAATGGTGTGACAAGAGAGCCATGAAGAATTGTCCACTTGAAAATGATTGAGAATAAAAACAAGCTAAATCATAACAGAAGTGATGAAGGAAAGGTCCAGATGCAGGGTGACGTTCTGAGTATTGTTTCAGGTCCTCACCTCCCACAAAGCAGACCTGCAGTCCAAGACATCATTTTGTATTTGCTGTTGACGTGTTGCCTACGCAACAATGAAAAAACAAATCATTTTGGCCCAAAAAATATTCCGGATGCAGGTTTTTTTTGACTTAAGATTTATTTTCAGTTATGTTTGATCGTATTGTGCGGGTGGGTACATGCTGTTTTCAACACGAATCATTGCCTCGCAATGTTGTGGAACCTAATTAGGCCCGGAAACCAATCTTGGTTTTGCATCAGTGGACGTCTTGACCCTGTTCCCCAAAGGAGTCGGATTTACTCCTATGAAAAATAATGACGTGTTGTGTGCACATTTAGCTCGACCTGCCCCTCAAATGAGCCCTTGTCATGACAGAACCTCAATAAGCCTATAAATGAACATGGAACTTTCCATTGCAATTACCACCTAGTAAGACTGAGTAAGACTCCACCGCTACCAGTCCTCTGGGGTCTGTGTGCCGTCCGCTATGCAAGCCACCAGCCGGCCACACTTTATAACCCCAAAACGATGTTTCTTCTGAACAATTTGTAGTTTTCTTTATTGTGTCTTAACCTCGTTCCCAGATGTACTAATGTCACGTCTCGGGAGGGAACTCCCGAGGTGAGTATGCGTTTCTGTTGTTCATGTTCGGATATATATCGGTCATTGCTTTCTCAAATTCTTCGTCAAAGACCTCCACATTTCTTCTGCTTGTCGTCATCGTCGTTGTTGTTCTTCTTGCTCGTGTCTGTATTAGTGTTTCCCGACCCACACGGCTCACAGGAAGTAAGAGATCGGAAATTGTGTTTGGGCAGTAGGAGGGGCCAGAGTTGACCGGATGCTATCCCATAATACTCATCCAGACTACATGTGTCTTGAGGAGACATTGAAGGCCAATAACTCCCTCTCTCTCTCTCTCTCTCTCTCTCCATCTCACACTACCACCTACCCCCCCCCCCCCCCCCCCAGGTCCTGAACCAGACGGAGGACCACCGGCAGCGGGTGCTGCAGGCGGCCTCCAAGACGATGCGCGTGTGGTTCATCAAGGTGAGGAAGATGAAGGCCATTTACCACACGCTGAACCTGTGCAACATCGACGTCACCCAGAAGTGTCTGATCGCCGAGGTGTGGTGCCCCGTGTCCGACCTGGACTCCATCCAGTTCGCCCTGCGCCGCGGGACGGTACGTTGTTGGTGTTAACCTAGCCTGGCGCAGCCTCGCACGCATGTTCACCTCGCTCATCGGGTCTGCACAGTCTGGACAGTCTGCCGTGAGCGGTGTTCGTTGAGGGGTGTCGTCAGGAAAAATGACTTGATGAATGAAATTGATTTGAATGATTCTCGACTGATAACGTGTGTTGTAGGCTGAAGATAAGGTCGTCAATGACAGATAATTCCCAGGCCCAGAGCTTCCTAGAAACGCTCTGAAGTCTAAAGCACATGGAGCGTGAACTAGAATCATATCGTCGTCTTTTGGGTCGCGAGATGAGAAGGTTTTAGACCCCTGACGGGGGTGGGTCCTGACGGACATGTTTGGTGTGATTGACAGGAGAGGAGCGGCTCCACTGTGCCGTCCATCCTGAACAGGATGCTGACCAAACAGACTCCGCCCACCTTCAACAAGACCAACAAGTTCACCTCCGGCTTCCAGAACATCGTGGACGCCTACGGGATCGGAAACTACCGGGAAATCAACCCAGGTCACACATCTGAATGTCCAACACCGTACATACAGTACACCATACATACAGTGTTGTAGAGAGAGAGAGAGAGAGCAGGAGAGAGCAGAAGAGAGCAACTCCCTCCCTCTCTACTCCCTCCCTACATTTCTCCGCCATTGAGAAGTGAGGCGTGGCCATGCTATTTATATATAACACATTACACTTAAAGGGGAACTTCAGTATATGCAAATGAACAATGTTTACCTTTCCTCCATGTTGCCGATTGTGCAGCTGCGCCCCAGAGACACAGAGGTCATCGGCAACAACTGCAGGCATTTTTCACACTAAATCCCCTAATGCGGATAAGGTTGAAAAGCAGCAAAGTTCCCCTTAATTATAGCTCTGAAATCGTACCCACAGCACCTTTCATGGAAATACTGTGCAGTCCATTTGGGTGACCGTCTCTCTCTCACGGTGTGGTTCCAGCTCCGTACACCATCATCACCTTCCCCTTCCTGTTCGCCGTCATGTTTGGGGACATGGGTCACGGTCTGCTCATGACCTGCATCGCCCTCTACCTGGTCATCAGGGAGAGCCGGCTGCTCTCGCAGAAGAGCGACAACGAGGTACCAGACGAAACCAGACGGAACCAACGTAGCCTAGAGAGGAGCTCTGCATGAGGTCCTGTGTGTTATATACTGGACTGGTACTGACGTAGCCTAGAGAGGAGCTCTGCATGAGGTCCTGTGTGTAATATACTGGACTGTTACTGACGTAGCAGAGCTCTTCATGTAGTCCTGTGTGTAATATAGTGGACTGGTACTGACGTAGCCTGGACAGGAGCTCTTCATTAGTCCTGTGTGTAATATAGATTATATTATTCTGCTCGTATAGCTATTACTGCTCATCGTGTTAAGAGCAGCTAACACTGATGCTAGTACTACTAATGCTGTCGTTTCTACTATTTGGCCCTGTGTTGTAGATATTCAACATGGTGTTTGCTGGCCGGTACATCATCCTGCTGATGGGGCTGTTCTCCATCTACACCGGCATCATCTACAACGACTGCTTCTCCAAGTCTCTCAACATGTTCGGCTCCGGGTGGAGCGTCCGATCCATGTTTAGCGCCAAGGGAGGGAACTGGACGTGAGTTGTGTTCCCCGCAGGGCTACTCCTTCATCGACGTCTCTCCTCCAGAGACGTGCTGGAGCTGCCTGAAATATGCAGTGAATGTAATGAATTGTATTGTAAACTCGTGAAATGTTGTGACCTGTCCTATTAAAAGCATACCTCTTACTATCTTCACCCTCACACACAATGTCCTGTTTCCTTCGTTCCTTCATTAGATTTGAGACCCTCAATGCAAACTCAGTGCTTCAGTTGGACCCTGCGGTCCCGGGTGTTTTCAATGGGCCCTACCCGCTCGGAATCGACCCGGTAATTTCTGCAACTAGAATCATATTGTTTTAACGGAGCGAAGCACACAGAGCATGAATGTAGCTGTCTGTGGTTACTTGTTACTTACTCGTGTACACGCTACGATAGGACTCAACAAGGCCCCGACACGGCTGTGTGCTTTGGACTTCATCATCAGCTTGTTCTGTAACCCGTGACAAAGTGAACACGCCCAGGCGTTACGTTTGGTTTTAAATGTTTTTTTTATTTTGCAGATCTGGAACATTGCCACCAACAAGCTGACCTTCCTCAACTCCTTCAAGATGAAGATGTCCGTCATCCTGGGAGTCATCCACATGCTGTTCGGGGTGTCCCTCAGTCTCTTCAACCACCTGTAAGTTCCACAAGTGACACCCTTGCTTGTTTGAGAGCAAGATGTTGAAACTAAACCCCTCGCTGCTCCCTCCCCGTGTCTCCGCCATTCAGAAGTGTTGTCTCAACCACAGGCAGGCGCAGTCAACCAGAACATATTCTCACAGATCATTTCACTCACTAATGGCTGACGGATGGATGGCTGTGGCATTTCTAACAAATTACACTCAAATTATAGCTCTTCAATCTTACCTACAGCACCTTTAAAGAAACAATTACATGCAACAAAAAAGAAGAATGTAGATGTAGGGATTGTAACAACCATTTTGTGCTGTTGTATGAATTCCGATATGATTACAGTATGATGATGCTGCTGACAAAGTGTGTGATTTACAGTATAAAGTACACATGACACACCTGGAGAGAGAGTGTGTGTGCGTGTGTGTGTGTGTGTGTGTGTGTGTGTGTGTGTGTGTGTGTGTGTGTGTGTGTGTGATACGTGGTCCTCTGTGAAGCCCTGCTGCTATGAATTGATCCCATTGTTTTGGAAAGTTACAAGTTACGAGATCCTTGCCAATAAAGTGATGTATGGTGATTCATGCTGCCACACGCACGTTCTCGAACCTTCCTTTGAGCTGCTGGTTCTCCTCTGCCACCAGCATGGGGTGGATTACCCACTGGCAACTATTATAAATTCCTTTAACACTACACTACACATCAGAAAGAGAGACGGCGGTAATGATTCAAGTTTCATCAGCTCAAGTTTCGTCATTAGTCTCATAACGTCCATCATGGATACTATATATATACGTATAACCAAGCTCTCTAGAACAGTCCTGTGTAAAATATCTAAACGGTCTGCTCGGCCCTTCCTTCATGTAATGCAGTCCTTCCATACATGCTTCTGCCCACACTTACACACCTTGACTACACTTCGCCCCGCTGCTAACCTTTGACCTCTGACCTCGGAGCATTTAACATGGCGTGACATGCCTTTAACCCCTAAACCCGACGACGAAGAGGGCTAACGAACTCTGGTCTGCAGGTACTTCAAGAAGCCCCTCAACGTCTTCCTGGGCTTCATCCCCGAGATCGTCTTCATGTCCAGCCTGTTTGGTTACCTGGTGCTGCTGGTCTTCTACAAGTGGGCGGCCTACGACGCGCTCAGCTCCAAGGACGCGCCCAGCCTGCTCATCCACTTCATCAACATGTGTCTGTTCAACTACAACGACCCCACCAACAAGCCTCTGTACCCGGGACAGGTGCTCACACCCCCACCCCCCAGCTGCCTCACACCCGTCTGTCTCTGTACCCGGGGCAGGTGCTCACACCCCCACCCCCAGCTGTCTCTCCTTGCTCTCACACACCCACCCCCCAGCTGTCTCTCCTTGCTCTCACACCTGTCTGTCTCTGTAGAGTTAACCTGTCTCTCTGTAGAGTTAACCTGTCTGTCTGTCTCTGTAGATGTTAACCAGTCTGTCTGTCTGTCTCTCTCTCTCTCTGTCCTCCCCCGTCTCTCCTCCCCACTTTTATTTTGGTAATCTATTAAGATTATAGATTACTACCTCCCTCCCAATAGGCACCCTAGTGTTGGACTGGTCACCTCGTTACACTTTACAGTACACATAACTGCCCTCGTAAATACAGCAATATAAAGTATGTGATACGTATACACAGACTGTTGAAATGTATATCTGATGAGCATCTGAAATATAACAACTTTTGTTTTCTCCTCTGTCATTCATCTCGGTGTACATTACGCTGTAACGTTGTGCTTGGTCGTGTTACCATGAAACACCGGCGGCAAGCTAGCCTTGGGAACGTTACGTTTGAAGAGTGCATTTCCAAAACTCTGTTGAACCAGCGCTGACAAACTAATCAGCGGGTCAATCATTGATCGTCTCGAAAACATTTTGAATTCTGCTCGTAACTGTCTTTCAGCCACAGGCTACAATGCGACGCGTGCTTTTAGCAATACAAACCACTACTATAAGGCTTTTGGAAATGGAACTCGTCCTTGTGTCTCAACCAATGAAAGGATCAAACTGACCCCGCCCCCCCCCCTCCCCTCCCCCCTCCCCTCCCAAGGCTTGCTTACGCTGGACACAGCTCTTGTGGCTTTTGTATCTAGGCCCAGAAGAGGGCAGAAGCGGCTGCAGAGAGTCTAGAGCAGCCGTCTTTAGAGCAAACAGGCGCGTCCTCATCATGCTCCGGACTCACCCAACAGGGCACCCAGAAGTTTGGGGGCGTTCGAGTGGGCAACGGGCCCACAGAGGACGAGGCTGGCATCGTGGACCATGACCAGCTCTCCCAGCACTCGGAGGACGGAGACGAGGTGAGGCCGCGTCGCCGTTACTGCTGTCACACAAGAGTCACCGGGAGTGCAATGCAGTGTGTGGTGTAATGGGAGGCCTGGTCGCGTTATCTGTTAAAGGGCCCCTATTTTACCACCAGGTGTGAGAGTGTGATTAAAGGGCCCCTATTTTACCACCATGTGTGAGTGTGACACAGTGACATCACAAGTGGGAGTGTCCACCCAGATGTATGATGGATAGATCAGCCTACCAGTTGGTACAGTCCACTGGGCAGGCTAGTAGACTGATCTAGTCATCATACATCCGTCATCATGTGACAATTTACAGATGTAATTGTAATACCTGGTACTTCAGACCTCCGGTGTCAGTGTGCACCATGGGTGCACTTCACGGGTGTTACCAGGGATAGAGCGCTGTCTCACAGAGGAGGGCAGGGTGGATTGGAGGGAAAGGAAAAGTTGTAGATAAGAGATGGATTTTCCATCTCAAGAACGTAAACAGCGAGTCGGTTTACATGAGAACCGGTCCCAGTGAGGGCTCAAGTGGAATTTTCTGAAAATATCCCCCATCATATAATGAGTGTTGTGGTCTCATAGGCCTACCTCATTCATGAATCAAAGATGTAGCGTTAAGACACGTAGCTCATCTGTTATCATGCATGCTTGATGATGGCATTCTGTTGGCAACATGCTGTCACATCTGATATGTATATATGTGTGATATTCACGTCTTCCATACATGCTTCACACTGACACACCTTCACTACACTTCGTCCTGCTGCTAACCTTTGACCTCTGCTTACTTTCAAGCATTCGGAGGAAGAGCCGGTAAGAGATAGAAAATAGATGACCCTGTTATTGCATGTTGTAACTGAGTCTATCTATCTGTCTGTCTGTCTGTCTGTCTGGCTCTCTGTCTGTCTATCTATCTGTCTGTCTGTCTATCTGTCTGTCTGTTTGTCCTCCTGTCAGTGCCTACGGTCTCTCTGTCTCCAATCAAATCCTCCAGGTACTTTTGTTCTCAAGCCGTCCCCCAGCAGTGTGTGTGTGTGTGTGTGTGTGTGTGTGTGTGTGTGTGTGTGTGTGTGTGTTACTGGAAGATTGATGCAGAGGGCGTGTCTGATGAGGAAAGATCGTTATAGCCCGACACTTAGCGGTGGGCTATAACGGTACGATGCAGAAGGGTTACTGCTATCTGTAAACATCTGTAAATGCAATGCATACTCATTGTCTACGATCAAATGTTATTCACCTAAAAACCTTCACTGCCGAACACACGCAGCCAAGCGAGTTTGTACGGTCAAAACTCTGTGGCTGAACTGTTCCTTTTGTTTCTTCGTTGGAAAGTAAAAACAACAAGAACATGATGGCTGGAATGTCATCATGATATTCCAGACGGACCTAACATCCATCATGGCAGCCGCTCGCCTCTCCATGATGGCATGGTTGGCCCCCGTGTTGCTTATATTCACCACCCTCCCCCCCCCCCCACCCCCCACCCTACCCCTACAACCTCCAGCGAAGTGGGAACAATGAGCGGTGGTTCCGTGAACTGTTCCTCCGGGGGTCCGAGGAACAAAGGACAAGTCATGGAAAGAGGAAGCCAGGTCCCCCCTCTGAGCCAAGACAAACCCAACACAGAGAGAGAGAGAGAGAGAGAGAGAGAGAGAGAGAGAGAGAGAGAGAGACGAGAGAGAGACAGAAACACAGAGAGAGAGAGAGAGAGAAACAGAGAGAGAGAGAGAGAGAGAGAGAGAGAGACACACAGAAACAGAGAGAGAGAGAGAGAGAGACAGAGAGAGAGACAGAGACAGAAACAGAGTGAGAGAGAGAGAGAGTCTGGGACCTCCTAGTGCACCACCTCTCTAGCTGGGGAAGGAAAAGGCGACACTCGCTGAGGGAAGCAGGCGATGGTTTCACCAGCCCTGTACAATACACAAACAAGATCCTGCCTCTGATACTGTTGATTACAACAGAGATTACATTCACACATGCACACACACACACATCCATAAAGCAGATGTATATGGTCATTGTTCCTGGTCTGGGCTGAGGTGGAGCCATGGGTGTAGAGGTCATATTTTTGCAATAAGAGAAGTTCCACGGCCCGTGGTTTCCCTTGTTGTGCCAAAGTGACACTCAAGTGAACTCACTGTTATGATTGGCCTGCAACCTGAATCCCTGGCCAATCACAGCGTGAATTTGAAACAGTCAACGTTTTAATTCTACCTTTTATAATTTTCTTGTTTATGTTTTATAGTGATTTTAGGAGCGCATGTTGACACACTGAGCTGAAAACCAAGAGTAGCAATGAAAATAAAGTACAAACTAACTAAACACTAAGTTAAAAGAAGATCTAGCAAGACACAGTAGTGCCCAGTGTCTGACCATTCGGTTCTAATGAGCCTAATGGCGCGACAACCGTCCTGTAACCTAAAACCTGACAGAATGTACCAAGAAAGAACGGAGCAGTCGATCAAAAAGCTCTGCTGTACCCTTTTCTGTGCCCGGGATTGTGTTATGTGTGTGTGAGTGTGTGTGTGTGTGTGTGTGTGTGTGTGCCTGTGTGCGTCATCATGCATGCTGTTTTCTGTGCTACAGTTTGACTTCGGGGATGTAGCCGTTCACCAGGCCATCCACACGATAGAGTACTGCCTGGGCTGCATCTCCAACACCGCCTCCTACCTCCGCCTCTGGGCCCTCAGCCTCGCTCACGCCCGTGAGTCTCAGAACTCATGTCATGCACTTATATTTGCACCTGTTTTGCATGATTTGTTCTCTATCTTGTATCTTTTATTATCTACGTACTTGTTTTAATTGATTTGTTTCATTGTGTATCCTGTATCTTTTATTAACTGTACTTATACACTTGTTTTGATTTATTGTTTTCTTTTATCTTGTGTCTTTTATTACTATTTTATATATTTTATACTCGACATCATTGTAAATGAGGGTTGGGATATATTGTATTGTACACTGTATAATATGACTTAATTTTACTTCGAATGTGCACACAGTGGTGTAGAAACTACGATTCTAGCTTTCCAGCTGTGGAAATGTCAGACATGCAGTCTGGTTTCGCCTACTGCATGCTGTAACACGGGACTTAATAATAATAATAATAATAATACATTTTATTTGGAGGCGCCTTTCAAGACACCCAAGGACACCTTACAGGGCATAAAACAAGACTAAAAACAAACAACAGGAAGTGTAATACAGTAAAAACAGTAAAAACACATAAAAGTGAGTGTGCGAGTTTGAACAGGTGGGTTTTGAGTTGGGTTTTGAATGTTGTTATGGAGTCAGATTGTCGGTTGTGTGGGGGCAGGGAGTTCCAAAGCCTGCCCTCACACATCCGACAATCTGACTTATTCAAAGGGAACACGTTATGTAGATCGTCTGTGAATTTGCAAACCAGATGGAATCAGATTGAATTTAAATATCTATACACAGCATGTGAAAACTATAGGAAATAGATCACATTTCCAACATCCCTAATGATGCAAAATATAAATATACGCTAATATTTGACAGAAATAACCAATATCAACAATAAAGGCGCTCATGTGTACAGTAACGACATAACAGGAAGCCCTGGTGTGCAGTAAGAGTTCACTCACCCAGCATGGCGCCTGCGTGTTAGGCTGCGTTGTCAGGTTTCAGACTTACTGCTCTATTGTACCATGTCTAAATCACCTCTTGTTCTCCTTTTCTGGCGACAAAGCGATTCTTTCAATGAGCTTGGCTCATTGTGTGGAAAGTAAGCAGCACTTGACAGCTGTAAAATACATGGAGAAACCGATGCACAAAAATACTAAAAGTCTTGGTTTGAACGTAGCGGTGCTCCTCATGTGGAGCTTCAGACCAGTATTCTCAGAATATCTTCACATCTTGCACAAAATGCTGTTCATGTCTTCACCTATGTGTTAGTTTGTTATGTCGTGAACACGTTCATCTGGTCACTCCCGCGTGTCGTTTGTGCCTGCAGAGCTGTCGGAGGTGCTGTGGACCATGGTCATGCACCTGGGCCTGTCGTCTCGCAGCGGGGCCGGGTTCTTCGGCCTGTCCGTCATCTTCTCGGCCTTCGCCATGCTCACTGTCTGCATCCTGCTCATCATGGAGGGGCTGTCGGCCTTCCTGCATGCCCTTCGTCTGCACTGGTGAGAGACAAGCTCACTCTCTCTGTCTCTCTCTGTCTCTCTCTGTCTCTCTGTCTCTCTCTTTCTCACACACACACACACACACACATACTTGTACGTGTCTGTTTTAGGTGTGTTCTCTTCATATGTTTACATTCGTATCTGTCCAAAGTCACGTGACTGGCCTGCCGTCGTCATCACATGATGTAGGAAGCGCATTTTAAAAGACAACGAGAATAAAACAAGGACAGAATCACAGATCAGATGAATAAACAGAGACTTGAGAAGTGTAGAGGAATGGATGTTCAAAGGGACATACACACACACACACACACACACACACAACACACGCATTACTTATTACCGTTGTAAAAAAAGGCAAAAAAAGAAAAGTTTTAAACTTTAAAAGTTTTAAAAGTTCTAAACTAAACTTTTTTAGTCAATATGTGGCTTTGAAAACATTTGAGTAAATCGTCGTTGTTGCTACTGGTTAGTGGAGGAGCCTGCAGTTCAAGTCGCTCGGCCGGTAGCCCAGGCTGACGGCAGACGTTCTGCAGGCCTGCTGGGCTGTTTCTCCGCTGTCAAGTCTTGGCATCTTCCCCTCATTTCTCACTCGCTCTCTATTTAACACAAACATCTCCGCACCAATTACCATGCATTTGGGAAAAATGTCTGAAGTGGTAGTTAAAGACGTACTGCACTACTTTGCGTTGAGTTCATTGTCATCTGAGACTATTGTCTAATCTAACGTGCTGAATACGTTGATGGGTTGATCTTATTAGATATGAACTGGTGGAACACAGCTTGACGTAACAAATGAGTAAGGTTAGGCTACACGGAACACATACATATAGCTACAGCTCAGACTTTTAGATTGTACCACAGTGTACCATGTTTAGTGTGTCATTCCTAGGAACGTCCTGCCAAACCTCTCTGCTGCAATGGAACATTCTGGCACCCAGGATGAGTGAGAATGCCCTGTTTATTTTCTTTAAGCCTTCATGTTCGAACGCAGAGCCTTACCTCATGATTCTGTAATGAATGAGTGTGTGTGTGTGTGTGTGTGTGTGTGTGTGAGCGAGTGTGTGTGTGTGGGGGGTGGATATCTGGAGTGTTTTTGTTGGATATAGGAGAAGGACTTAATGTTTAAAAGCTTGTTTCTTCTCTGGGGAGGATTTATATCATAAATAGAGCTCTTATCAAACTATCAAGCGTGAGCTCTCGTCTAGGTTGGGAGGTGGAGAGAAGAGACAGTTACAGTAGGTTTTCCCTAGAAGCCTACGTGTCCATGGGAGTAGCAGAACAGTTCAGATATGTCTGTCCTTGGCTGGTGACCAGCGGCGGTGGTGCTGATGCTAAGTATTTGTTCTTCAAATGACGAAAATAAAAAAAAGGGATTTCCCCATAACCATCTCCATGTTACCTGTCTGGGAAACACACACACACACACACACACACACACACGCGCACACACACACACACACACACACACACAAACACACACACACCCAGCCTGCACGTGTTGTCCCAGTGCATCATGTGGTTTGGTTATCATGCAGCAACATGATCGACATCTGCAGTTAACGGATCGCTACCGTGCAGACAGAGCTGCACAGACTCCTCCCACTCTCTAGGTCACCGTTCGTCCCAGATGACCTGCAAGCACAGTACACAATACTCTTTGACCAGAGATGAGAGGTGACCAGAATCGGTCGGAATCGATTCTCGTATCGGCGGCAGGGTTGCCGTGAATACAACATTCCAGATAGACGGGTTTCTGGAGTGTGAACCAGATGCGTAATGATGGGGTTTTTTACCCATCTGTGTGTCGGACAGATTCACTGCGATACACACACACACACACACGCACAGGCATGCGTTAGGCGCACCGCTGTCAGACCACATGGTTCCAGCTTATTTTCCATCGTGTCCAGCAGTGGGTGGAGACGAGAGGAGTGCTCATTCATTTCTTCTGTTCTTTTCTAAACGTTGGCTCAACTCTGGCAGGAGAAATATTTACCAGGTTTCAGAGACATTCCTGAGCACTCCCATACCTTGAGCTTTGCTCACAGAATGCGTTGTTTTTTTAATAGATTTTCACTTTCAAGATTCAAGATTCAAGATTCAAGATGACTTTATTTATCCCGAGGGAAATTAAGGTGCAACAGTTGAAACAGAGGGGAATAAATGTACACTAATATACTTATATTAAATAATAAACAAGTAAACTAAACTAAACAACTAAGTATAAACTAAATATAA
>OOFB01024847.1:29180-43529 GCA_900323305.1 Trachyrincus murrayi
CCCCGTCACTACTGCCTTGAACCTGTACTGCACTTAGCTTTATTATCCTACGGCCTACTTATAATATCAATAGTAATTACAACAAATACGGAAACGCTACTGTAATGTCTTTGCATACATCTATCCATTAACATTACATGTTGCTATGGTAATAGGCATTCCTAAGACATATCTAAGGAACATTTTCATGATACATGAATGAATATATGATGATAGAGAGATGTAATAGTATACTCTTTGAAATACTGGTGGATTTCAATGGTAAAAAAAGAAGTGATAATCGAATAGTGATAATAATACATATATAATGAGATGTGAACCCCGAGGCAGGACTAGTGTCTGAACCAGGTACTGCAGGAGAATTGAGAGAGGACTAGTGTCTGGACCAGGTACTGCATGAGGAGAATAGAGACAGGACTAGTGTCTGGACCAGGTACTGCAGGAGAATAGAGACAGGACTAGTGTCTGGACCAGGTACTGCAGGAGGAGAATAGAGACAGGACTAGTGTCTGGACCAGGTACTGCAGGAGAATAGAGACAGGACTAGGACTCTTCTGCTCTTGGAGGAGTCTCTCCATCACAATCTGGTCATGTGTCAAGAAGACTTGGGATTCCTCAGAGAGAAGACGAGAGAACCATGTGTTTATGTTTGTTAGATGCCTGACAAGAACACGTTTATTTTGTTCTTGCTTTGGGAGGAAGAAGAAAAATCAGGACAACAAAAACAAAACTTAGAGCTTCGGACAAAAAACACAGTACACGCATAAAAAAAAGTTTTTGTGGTTATTTGATCATATGGTTTTGTTGTGGCTTCAAGGGCTTGGCTTGGTCTTTATTAATGGACGGGGTAATGAGGGTTGATATTCACATGTCCTTAATAATGGACAGGGTAATGGTGGCTTGATATTCACATGTCCTTAATAATGGACAGGGTAATGGTGGCTTCATATTCACGTCTTTATTAATGGACGGGGTAATGAGGGTTGATATTCACATGTCTTTATTAATTGACGGGGTAATGAGGGTTGATATTCACATGTCCTTAATAATGGACAGGGTAATGGTGGCTTCATATTCACATGTCTTTATTAATGGACGGGGTAATGGGTTGATATTCACATGTCCTTAATAATGGACAGGGTAATGGTGGCTTCATATTCACATGTCTTTATTAATGGACGGGGTAATGGTGGGTTGATATTCACATGTCTTTATTAATTGACGGGGTAATGAGGGTTGATATTCACATGTCCTTAATAATGGACAGGGTAATGGTGGCTTCATATTCATATGTCTTTATTAATGGACAGGGTAATGGTGGCTTCATATTCACATGTCCTTAATAATGGGTTGATATTCACATGTCTTTATTAATGGACAGGGTAATGGTGGGTTGATATTCACATGTCTTTATTAATGGACAGGGTAATGGTGGGTTGATATTCACATGTCTTTATTAATGGACGGGGTAATGGGTTGATATTCACGTCTTTATTAATGGACGGGGTAATGGGTTGATATTCACGTCTTTAATAATGGACGGGGTAATGGTGGCTTCATATTCACGTCTCTATTAATGGACGGGGTAATGGTGGGTTGATCCGTCTGCGTCTGGAGCGACTAATGTTCGCGGGGCACGCTTCTCTTTGTCCAAAACATCATCAGGCTGATGTTGACGACAAGAGCATTCCTCAGATCGTGCACAAGATGGGCTCCATCCGGTATGTGATGGAGCAGAAACACAACGAAGCAGTCGGTCGCATGGGATGATCCGTAATAAGGATGTCCATGTGGCCAGGTAGGAATTACCACCAGGGCATTTAGCATGCACTCATTGATGACGATAACATTGATGCATTTGCGTTTTTATATTTGTCTTACATCCATTCTTATATTTTCGAACAGATATACATTCCCCCTGGGACTACCAAAGTAATATTTTTCACAGTATGACCAATGAGCCAATATAACCCGTTGCAGCGTCCATTGCTACCCCTAATGGTCTCGAATGCGCATTGAGGTTGTGGGTCTTGATAATGTAGTGTGTAGTATTGATTCTGGTGAGTGGGTCAAATGAATAAACACTTTGTTTTAACAAACCAAAGCATATTACATGTCCCAGTCCTTAAAGAAACTAAAACTAAACTCAATAAAGTTAAATAAAGAATGCTCATGCCTAATTTGCCTAGAGTTGCATGTATTTACCTTCTTTATTTTTATTCTTTATTCTATGTAAATGAAAGAGTACTGTTTTCTTTGTCTGATTTGCAGTAACGATATATACATATTTAAGAGCGACTGATACCAAATATTAGTTGTATCTTTATCATCAGCAGTCATTTGATTCGGTGACTGAGAAGAACTCTAAAAACGGACTAGACACACACACTAGAAATGTTTGGTTGTATTAGACACACAGCGAACCTGAACCTGCTTCATTCAGATAATTTGGTCAAAGTAGAATCTACTGTTCTTTAATTTGACCCAGTCTGTAGACATTTGTATTGAGCATATTTAATAGGATACCCCTCTCATAAGATGATATCATTTCATCTCATAGCCTGACAAATGAATAATGAATAACACTCAACTGACCTGACAAAGGTGACATGGAGGTAACATGCATCCACCGCGACAAGATAGAACGACGGACATAGGAAAATAGTCCCCAAACTAAAAACCCACAGCAACAATATCAACAACTGAGCTTTTGTGAAGACACAACTGAAGGTGTTCTCTTCAACGCCAACTTTGAACTGACTGAAAACCTGACCCAATCTCTAGCACCTGGCCAGGGTAGCTCCGGTGTACCCCGTTCCCCTAACGGGTGACTGGCCCAACACCAACGAATCCCAGAAAGGAAAACTATAGCGAATGTCCACCGCTACCACTGGGGTGTTTGTGAAGAATGGACAACGGTCAGTGTTTCAATTGAGCTGTCTGATGCCAGGATGAGCCACCCTGTCTCCCCCCTCCAGGGCTTTCAATGCCAAACAACAACAACAACAACAACAACACAATAGCATAGGTTCACATATGCTTTAATACTGTACACAAAACAAAAATAACTATTCATAGTAGAAGATTAAGATGCGTGATATAAGGAATGTGGCATTGCACCCACCAAGTAGAAATCAGTAATGGGTTAATAATGTTAAGGGTCCCTTATTGATGACATACAAATCTTCAAATCCAAAAAAAGCCAAGTCAGGATATATGTCTATTATGTTTAGATGATGGTACATTATGATGTTTGTTACTTTATTTTATATTTTCTTTACATACTACTTTACAGTGTATTGTGACTTAAAAAAAAATCTGGTTTAATTTTTCTTGTTCACATAATTGCATGCTTGTGGGTCCATTCCTTGGCTAATTTGTTGTATCTGTAGAGAGAAAAAAAAGGATAATACATTGGGTCTGTCTGTAGGGAATCCATTTTAAAATTATTTTAATGTTTTAAAGCATCGTGAACACGCACACCAAAAAATGGACTTGATTGTGACACAAGACAAGCGCTAGCGTAGAGCTACAGCATAGCTCAGCTAGCTAGCTAGCGTAGAGCTACAGCATAGCTCAGCTAGCTAGCTAGCATGCATAAACACTAATGGGTCTATGCATGTTAAAATGACATGGGTGGTACATGTGAGGTTGGAGACAACAACGGGGTGAAGCATCTGTCTGCATACTCACTTCTCCTTGTCGTTCTTGTAAATATGCGCTATGTCCGGGACTAACGGGTCATCTGGGTTTGGGTCACACAGCAGCGAACATATGGAGAGTAACACTGGAAGCACATTTAAAAAATATATATATTGTTTTATTGAGAACATGCCAAATATGCCGTTCACTCATGAGTGTACAATCATGCACGTCTGCATACTAATCGAGTATAGATCACCTTTGGATACGGTGAGCGCCGGGGACCACTGAGACCGGAGGATGTCCAGACAGATGCTCCCGTTGCTGTTGATATTTGGGTGGTAGATTTTGGTCATAAACATTACCTGTAAATAAACACATTGTGAAATTATTGTGGCTGGAAATCACTGGGTAACAGGAGAACTGTGGCCATAAAGTAATGCACAATAAGGCAACAATACATTGCTGGAAATCACTGGGTGACAGGAAAACTCTGGCCATAAAGTAATGCACAATAAAGCAACGATATGCTCTGACGTCAAGTGATGCTGCCCAGTTCCTATCAAGGGGCCAACGTGTGTGTAGAGAATATTGACCACACTATCCCACGCCCACCCTCAGTCTGAACAGTCTGACACAAGACGAGAAGGATCCATGGATTAGTCAAGTTGTTTTATTTATTTATTGTTGCATGTATTTACTTTCGTTATTTTTATTCTTTATTCTATGTAAATTAAAGAGTACTGTTTTCTTTGTCTGATTGCAGTAACCATATATACATATTTAAGAGCGACTGATACCAAATATTAGTTGTATCTTTATCATCAGCAGTCATTTGACATAGTGGTTGTTTACTACATAGCGATTGTTTGAGTGGTTGTTTGAGGAGGGCCTTCCTTGTCAGCTTGGACCAGTCTGGCCATCCGCCTCGTCCATAAACTGGCGTTTTCTGCCATTCACTGATCTTAATCGAACAACCAATTAACCCATTGGCCATATCTGCATGTTTTCTTTGGTCAGATGGTTTTGTTGTTTGGCCGTGTTAACAAGCAGGTGTATTTAATAATGTGGCCACAGAGTACGTGGAGATTAACATCAACACAAACTATTAGAGCTGGATTGAGCGACCACAATATTCTCCATTCTCAGATAATGATGGAAGAACTTTTATGTTCCTGAAGTAAAATCCAGAGTCTTGCAGCTGAAAATAGAAAGAGAATTTGGACTACTGCACGTAGATTTTGAAGAACTCCGTATAACATTGTATAACAGAGACTTTGGGAAGATTTGGCACAAAATGAGGGAGTAGATTACGTTGGTCCATTGAAAACCAAGAGAGGACCACGTCTCACCGAAATGATTTGAATCACGACGAAATCCAGAGTGTAATCAAGAAGGGATTAGGTGGTACTTTAATCCCTCGGTCGGTGTCATCATGGACTAGTACTAGTAGATTCTCCAGTACTGGCCATGAATTATTATTAAACCAAATTACACCCATCCATAAAAGGTGTCCATTTGTATAGGTACATAAAGCATGTGCAAAGCATTTATAAAAAACAAAAACAAATGTCACATGGATTTCACTTGCGCCACTCCCAGAACAATCTGGAAAATACGAGATTAGCTAAATAGACCTGTGACAGTCACAGACCAGTCAATCTGGTTAGTATTCAGGTGTAAAGAATGCTGGGAAACCAGCTGGTTCAAGCTGCTTTCAAACTACACCCGCCGAATTCCGCCGAATGTGATCGGTTGACAAACAGCAGCCGTTCAGAGCGAAGCTCCGTGTCCATGATAAGCTTCGGCATCAGCTCCAGAGCTAGGTTTGGCGTTTCAGAGGTCCGACAGTCGGCCGATAGGGAATGACCGGCACAACTGACGCTACGTTGAGCTCCGACGGTCGGCCGATAGGGAATGACCGGCAACGCTGGTGCTGGGCTCTTTTGGAGCTTATCATGGACGTGACGCTATAGACTTCTAGTGCTCACCTTGGGGGGCTTGAAGGGGTAGTCGGTGGGGAAGTGTATTGTAAGGAAGAAGACCCCTCCTTGGTACGGACTGTCAACCTAACATGGACAGGGCGGTGTGATTAGACAAGTACAACAAATGCAATTTAAGTGATAATCTTATCTTATAATGGAAAAGGTCTAAAAGAGTCTAAACGACATCGTGAGCAATGACCATGATCAAAGAACAATGCTGTTTTGGAATGAACTAGACACCCTGTGTAGGCAGATGTGCTGATGGCTACACCTTGTGGATAAGGTACTATAGCTACTAATGTTCAATAGTAGCAAGTATACCAAGTAAAAGTAAGAAATAAAGGGTTGTAATCATTTTATTACTGCAAAAGCAAAGCAAATAAAACATATTTCCCTCATTTTAAAATGGATCCCGAACGTGCCTACAATTGAAAGAATGCAGTTGTTCAACTAAGCAAGTACTACGAGCTACTGTTCAGATTAAATATTATATTGGTGGTGAGTTCGGCATTCATCAGCCATGATGATCAGTAAATAAAATAGACACTTACTGGGCCCATTATGGTCGCCTGCCAATGAAAGACTAGGTAAGAGAGCGAGAGAAGGGGAGAGAGAATGTAAATTACAAGTCACCATCATTCATTTTTAGAACTTTAATAGGTTTATAGGTCATTCTCTGTCTTTTTTGAGGCACCATAACAACCACAGCGGTCATGTAGGTGGTCTTGTAGCAATTAGACATTTATGAAAGCATTTGAAGAGAATCTCAGCCCAACAACTAGTATTTCAGCAAAATCATCAATCATTATAAAAATGGTATAGTGGTTTTCAACATATTCGAAGACGCTACAGAACAAATTTCTTAAAGACAATCAGAATTATGTACTTTTACTAAACAGCAGAGACATACACAGCTACAACATGTTGAAACTATTTTCTCCATTAAAAAAGGCATCCAACATTTCCATCAGCGTAATGTTTCAGCATTCACTGTATGTACATATACATATATACGTATATATATGTATGTATGTATGTATGTATATATGTAATGTATATCTGAGACGAGACAACGTTAAGTAATGACGTAGGTCAAAGTTAACTATATGAAGGCTGGAGGTGTACTTACAGTCGTCCCCCGCTGGCCCAGCAGAACACTGTGCTGGAGGATCTTTCTTTAAGTCTTCCAGCTCCTATACATCATGCAAAACATCACACACACACAACATGCAGCAAGTCATAAAGAAAGCCATCACATGTAACAAGTAGCACACAAAAAAAACCAGATGTTTTTTAAAACTGATATTTACTCTTATTAAATCAGTCACAAACCGGGCAACAATTTGACATTTTCTTATCCACTTATATGTGGTTTGATGCCGTCCACTTTCACATGCGTTTTTGCAGTGTCACCACCAGTGACTCACAGTTGTCCCCAACTAACACCTCAGATGTTTGCAACAAGCTGATACAAAAAACAGACTGGATGACGGGTCGTCTGAGATCATGTACAAGGAAGTGAGCAGCTCAGCATCTTCACTGTACTAAATGCACTGCCGCAGATGTGATCTGGATGATGGGGACGTCATGGGAGCAAGTAAGGTCAGATGACACACACACGCACACACACGACACGCACACGCACACACACACACACACGTATTCGTTACGTAACGCAGACAAGAGATAGACTCATGTGACACGGTGATTACATAACTGTTATCGCGGCTAAGGAGGTCCAAACTTTAACATGTGTCAATCGTCATTCCGCCCTCGACACTTTCCGACACGTCGTATGTGGAGACGTGACAAAGTACAACCAAGTTGCTCTTCAACCCGAGGGGCACGGCCGAAACGCATTTCAAACAACAGAATACGCCAGGTTAAATAGATAATAGATAATGGCAACAGTGCTGGTAGGAACCTCATATGTTGTCGGCGTGTCGCGGAAACTTACCTTCCGTATTCTCTTCATTGCCATGATCACCGACTTCTACCGTGTCGTCGCAGTCCGCTTCTGTGCTAGAAGAGGAAAATACAAGTGAATGGCTTCCTGAAAGGCTACCGTATCTCTGTGTGTGTGTGTGTGTGTGTGTGTGTGTGTGTGTGTGTTTTTTAATACAATACCCCCCCCTGGTTTCTACCTTAGCAGTGTATGTTTATGTTTTTTTTACGAAAACCTTCCTGGTTTCCGCATTCTCCTGTTTACGGTTGAACCCTTGAAACAGGGGGTGGGGGCAGTGGGAATATAATTAGAAATTAGGCTGAGAGAGGGTCCCGACTTGTGGCGTTATCTCGGTCTGCCGCAGCGCAATTTCCGGTCTCCTCCCATGAACTGTGTACGCCAGTTCACAGCTCACAGGAGCGAGAAGAATAAGCACATGGAAAGAAGAAGAAGAGCGACAACCACCACAACAAGGAGAATAAATATCTAGTTTTTGCGAAATATTTGACAAAGCAATATCCTAAACATGTAACGGAAACGGATATCCCTCTATCGGAAGTCCCTCCCTCTCTCTCGCCCTTCGCGGCTAAACCCACGTAACTGAAAGTCCCGCCCTCTCTCTCTCTCGCCAATAACGCTCATTTGGAGCATCCCGTTCCAGGCGTCCCGTCGTGAGATGAGGACGCCTGGAACGAGGTAGTGTAGGCCTACACTTGGAAGGAACCCTTGGATAACTTGAAATCAATTCACAAGTCAAGGGACTACAGAAATATGTCAGATGACGTTTAGATGTTGTTTATGCATTTATCAAATATGGGCATTTGCAAAATATGGAATACATTGATTTGTAAATTATGGACATTTGTACAATATTAAACGTTCTCGTGAATACATGGAGGATAGCCTTCAGGCAACCAATAGACATTTTCAAAACGGTGCCCAAGCACTCACAGTCCTCTCTAGTCAGTTATTATCAATCTTCCAGATAATACAATTGCTTTGATCTTCTGAACGTGGAAAAGTAGTGTAATCCATACCTACAATTTAACAAAACACATACATAATTACATACATACTACATATTGTTCAGTCAATAGGGATGTGTCATACATGTCATATAAGTGTATGTTTTTTTTCTTCTTATTTTCTATTTTCCTGGGATTTACAGTCTTAATATGTCTACTTTAAATAATGTATGCTTGCACAAGTCTCTGGGACATGTAAGAGGAATGACACTCTGCTGCTTACAACAGAAATAGCCTCTGCTGTAAACAACACTTAGATATGTTTACTGTGAATTTAGGTAAATTATTATAATAGCTGATCTTTCCAACAGATAGCTGCTGCAATTAGTGTGCTTTCTTCATCCGGTGGGAAGGGTTGGGAACCATTAAAATGAAGAGCTCAGTTGATATTTCGAGATATTAGACGATTAGAAGTCCATGTCACACACCAAAAAAAAGCCATATCGATTTCAGGGATACTTTTACTTGCATGTCTGTGCAGGAGTACATGGATGTGACGTCACGTGACGCGCAGAATGAATATTTGCCATAAAGCGTCTTCTGTTTTTACGACAGTGTCGGAGACAAGCGTGTCGCAAGTGTAGGAGGCTCAACTCGTCGCGTCCACCACAACAGCCGCCTAACGTTGACCTCCGTTCTGCCGACATGGTGTATTGTGATGGATTGTGAGCATGACAACGCACACTTTATATCGCATTTCTAACGCACAGCCGTCGAGGATTAACGCCGTGCGACAGGCCGATGTCATGAGAGTCGAGAGGAAGAGCGGGGCGACTCGGGGACACTCGGGGAGGCTCGGGTGCCTCTGATGTGATCACGCCTGATGAGATAGCAATCGAAACTGGAATAAATAAAAAGTTGCTTGCCGTTTGGACAGTGTTTGTTTGGAAGATAATCTCCCCCTGTTTCCACTGATGACTGACAGGATATCCGTGGCATCAAGAAAGAGCTGACTAGATCTCCACTGGGGACGAGGGGGAGAGAGAGAGAGGGAGAGAGGGGTGTTTTACGGCGCTGAGAAGCGAGGAAGTGGGATGTGGCTACCATGTATTTATGCTGCAGTTCAGGCGATGAGGATCATTGAATCGGCGTCGCTGTGGACGTGCTGCCTCGCCGCCCTCACCAGCGTTGACCTGGTGGACTCCTCCTCGCTGCTCACCACGCACCCCGGGGTGTCGGTCCCGGAGCCATCCCATGAGGGCTTCTCCACAGCTCGACGACAATTTGAAAAAACCACCCCGTGGTGTATTCCCTCGCGTAACAGCAACATGTGAATCCACAAAGTTCCACCGTTGAGTTTTTTTTTATTTTATTTTTTATTTTATTTTTTGTTGTTGTTGTTGTTGTTGTTAGAAGACTGTATTTGCATGAACGCCACAAAGCCACCGTCAGGCCACCATGGAGTCTTCTATATCCCTGGGCAGACTGGAACTAAACTCTAGCCCGACACTGGGGGTCAATCTCAGCCCGCGTCTCTCTTCAGGACCCCCCGTGGAGGAGAAGGGTCCCCCGCAGGGCCCCTCGCACCTCAGCGGCTGCGTCCCGCTGTCCCACCAGGTTGCGGGTCACAAGTATGGCGTGGATAAAGTAGGTGAGTTTAACGCCGAACCACGGTGTCGGATATTTTAAAAACCAGGACACCCCCCTCTCCATGGCACCTTGACTCCTCACGTGTCGCTTTCACATGTGGAGCCAGGCAAGCTAGTAATACACACTCTTCCAATGTATTTTCATTGACTCATACAAGAGCTGCCGCCAATGCAATGCTATTGCATTGATTGGATGGAGAGGTACAAAGCTCACTCTTTGGTAGGTCAACACCTGGTCAATCAGTTACCTTCGCGCAAAGTAACAACAGTAATGTTATAGTGAGTCAGGACCCGCCTGTTGCTTCCCATTTAATTGTCCAAATATTGAAGAAAAGTTCAGCATCATGTTGAGGAATTACTACTCCCTGATTATGATGTTCTTACTCCCTGACCAGTGTCCCCACCTGCTCCACTGGGAGAGTGCAGAGACCAGTGTGGTTGATCATATCAGATGCTGCATCTAGCCTAGACGCTCCAATATTATCCAGGTGTGGCCATAGAGACAAGCCCTGGACATGGGAATCCTATTGTCTCTGTACAGTCTTTTAATAAATCTTATAATGCAGTGAGTCACAATGTCACTTTCATTTGTTTAGGGGTAACAGTCAATATAACATTAGAAAAGGCCATGTTGTTTAGGAATCGCATAAGAAACTTAAGTTTAGAGTGAAAGGTTAATGTGGGAGACACAATTATTCACCGACTGGACTGGTTTGGTGGCAGGCGAACGGCCAAGCCGTCCGGCTTGTTTGCTATGGACGGACATGCCTCCTTATATGGTCGTGGTCTGATGTCACCATCCCAGGCCATTTTCGCCCTAAAGGCAGAATCTGTTTGAACCAGTTGGAATCTGCTCTTCAAACCTCCAGGTTGTCAACATCTCACTGTTAAATGCAAACTGTGATTTTTTTTTTTCAGTGTCCAACACCTGTCACCAGCCAATGGGGGATAGATTTGATTATTTGGCCAGGTCAAATAGGTTAAATTCAGGGTTACATATTAAGACAATAGCCTGGCCGGTCAATTGTTTCACTCTGGCAGGTAACAAGGCAAAAGTACATTTTGGACCCCTAAGTAAATGCAATGGAGTGTAAAAGTCCCCTGAAAGGTCACCCTGGGGTAAAGGTGAACCATCTGGATACCAGGATCCTCTTTGTGTGTGAGTGTTGGGATCCGTCGAACCAGTGGGTTCAGATGTGACCAGATGGCTCTCCACGCGAAATACGACCGCAATGCCACTGCACTGCAAGCTTGACCACCTCTGGCTTGCCTTGCGTCGCTCTCTGACCATTAATAACGATTAGCCGTGCCACCGGTAACACTGTTCTCTCGTAGTGAAACTGGCAAGTTGCCAAACAAGGGGTAGAAAGTATGAAGTATGAAAAAATACACACGCATGTCCGTCCCAGTGATTAAGACTTAGGTCTGTTTTCCACAGTCTGGCTAAAGTGTTGGCGGAAACGGGCAATGATTCATTACACTTCAGTCCAGCTTTGTGTATCTGTGTGTATTTTCCTGGACTGCCACTACCACTGTAGTGGCAGTAGGAAGTGCTGTGTAATAATGTCGTCTACATTACATAATGGCAGCACAGCGTACATTTTAAAGCCATCGCGGCCCGATCCATCCTCTGCCCCTGCCACTCTCATCCCGACAGCAGGGTCAGAAATATTCACCTGAAGGTACAAGCTCTGGCTAGCGGAAGAACAGGAAGAACTACTCCCCGCTAGCCGTACTAGGGCCGGAGTCCAGTTACTCCACATGGTCAAGTCTTAAAAGTACTGGTGCATAACCGTGTAAAGATTTTTGCAATTTAGTTTTCAATGTTCTTGGCTATGTCACTACCTCTGAACTCTGATAAATAATACTAATAATATAATAATAATACCAATACTCGGCGGCTTTGTAAGCATATATTGGCATCACTGTACACGGCTGTAAGTTATGGATATTAAATTGGATCGAATATTTGTATTGTACCACATCCTGTCATGTGGATGTTTAGATGTGTAGAACATTTAACAATTAATAAAAAAGGGACATTTCAGGGTACATTTTCATTAGTTTTGCATTAATGAACTTTGACTACAATCTGGATTAAGCTAGCTCTCGCTCAAAGCAACGCGTGTATGTGATGTACAATGCCATGTATGGTCGTGCTCGGGATGCTAGGACCGCTAACGTATATCAGTACATCAGGAGAAGAAAGTGGAAGCAATCCCCAGGTCCATGATGGCTTACGAGTGTCGAGTACCATCAGTGAACTCATATTTTCAAGAATATCATAAATGGTGGCTATTAGTATCCAGACTATGATTATTTAAGTCATATTTATTTTGAGCATAACAGAAATGGCTCGGCAGTAGATTAATAAACTAGATAAACTGGATGTGGACATTGATGGAATGAGACAAGCGTGGCCTCAGTAAATACATTCCTGAATGTCTTCATTGGATGCCACTGTTGTTCAAGGAGTGAATGTCTCCTTCAAGGTTCGTGAAATCCCTTCCGAACTAATACCACAGAATTGAACTTTGAAAAAAAAACTGTGGTTTCCCTCGCAGCCCAGCGCTTTCACAACTGATCCGACCGGTCAAGGTTTTGGTGATTCCAGTTTAACCAGACTCAGGTGTTGGGCTGGTACGGTATTAAGGTAAATAGCTAGAATGAGGGTTTCAGGTTTTTTTTTTTTAAGGTTGATGGCTGTGAGCAGTAGGCCTTGGCTTAAGACTTCATCAAGTCCTAGCTGTCATGAGGAGGACGTGCAGGAGCGAACCATGCTCTGTGTACGCTCCGGTTTAGCCAGTGCTGCATTTCTTTTAAACACACTGTAGCACATCCTTGAGGGACTATCTGTGTGGAGGATTCATCAGCCTATAGGGAGAGCCGACGAGTGTTGTATGTTGTATGTGTTCATGATGTTTATTCGTGTTTTGGCGACAGGTATTTTACAGCACCCAGACGGAACGGTCCTGAAACAGCTACAGCCTCCACCAAGAGGGCCGCGGGAGATGCAGTTCTACACCAAGGTGATGGAAACCACGGGACACACACACACACGTACACACACGTACACACACGTACACGTACAGCAGGGGTGGGGCTAGGAGGACTTTGTCTCCCACTGATATACAACTGTTAACTGTACACTATGCATTGCAGCACACAGCGTTGATAGGTGTGTGAATGTGCATTCACGCATCACTAATAGCTGGATTTATATGCACACCAAACCGTACGCATTACCAACATGCAGATGACATGACGCCACGTTGTTGCACACACAGTGCCACATGTGCATGGCATGCACATTTGCATTGTGCTACACGACAGACAATAGAGTCCCGTCTGTAGGTGGAGGTCCGCTGCGTGTTGCTTCAGGGCTTAGCGGAGCAGTCTGCCTCAGCAGCTCCCGGATCTACAGAACAACACACACTTCTCTCTGCTGGCAGCTGGTATTTGATTGGCTCTGAGCAAGAACAATTTCACCATGCCCACCACCACCTTACTTAGACCATAGGCAAGAACGGAATAGATCATTTAGTAGTACAGTAATCCAATAGATCATACATCAATAGAAAAAACAACTTGGCACATCATAACTATACTAATTAATGTGTTGCCAGTGGAAGATGATGACATTGCATGTTTGCTGGAGTCCATTCACCCTCCTATGGATTCAACTCTTTCAATGTCCCTGCTGTCAAACCTCTGTTACATCAGGAACACAATAATCACAAGACTGACAAACGTATTCAAAAATATTTGCCATAGCTGTGTCACGGTCTGTTTCCTCCTCTTCTGGCTCCCACACTTTAGCAGCTACAAAGTTTCTATCTACCCTTCATGGTAATTTTGACTTTGCATGCTCACATGCCTGCTTCTTCTTTGCGCTATCTGGGTCGTCATGGTGACATCTCTTCTGTCTGTGGTAACATGTAGTTACTCTAAAAAAGAAAAATGCAGAAGTGACGTGTGTGTGTGTGTGTGTGTGTGTGTGTGTGTGTGTGTGTGTGTGTGTGTGTGTGTGTGTGTGTGTGTGTGTGTGTGTGTGTGTGTGTGTGTGTGTGTGTGTGTGTGTGTGTGTGTGTGTGGGGGGGGTACACATCCGTCCGTTCTCGACGTCATGTGGGTTAAACATGGTTGAATATCTTTAGATCTGA
>OOFB01024850.1:0-10490 GCA_900323305.1 Trachyrincus murrayi
CCTGATAACAGCACACCTATACCTGTCTCTCTTGCTCTGTCTCTCTATCTGTCTCTTTCTCTTTCTCTCTCTCTCTCTCTATGTGTGTGTGTGTGTGTGTGTGTGTGTGTGTGTGTGTGTGTGTGTGTGTGTGTGTGTGTGTGTGTGTGTGTGTGTGTGTGTGTGTGTGTGTGTGTGTGTGTGTGTGTGTGTGTGTGTGTGTGTGTGTGAGATGTTATCAGAGTTATTATTCTACTTTCTGAATTGTTGGAAAGTAATCAAATAAGGTGGGAGGGCAGCATTATGGTGGTTGGAGTGACCTACATACGTGTATGCTTTTAATTTCCCCACTCGTCAATAGAAAGTTAGAGAGTTTGTCATTTTAATATCGATGTAGGCCTAACAAATGTAACTTAATGAAAAGGAAGTTCAGATACTATTTTGATCATAATTGTATTACACAAACAATAAACTAACATATAGGTCTAAATCCAAACCAAACATTTCTTGGCAAATGAGTGGATGGACAATCCAACAGGTCTCAAGAGAAAGTCTCCCTGTAGTACTCCAAGTATCCAGAAGAGGACGTTAGACAGCAAGCTTGGTCTTGGCTTCACCAACTCGTTCACAAAAAATAAAATAAAAAGACGCGAGACAACTAAAATGCACAGTGCGTGTCCCTGTGTTGACGTTAGGGTCGCGTTTGTAGCCTATTAATTACCTTTCTGTTGTTGTATAGCCTATACATATACAAAAAAATAGGCCTAACGTATATAGTTTGAAAAGCATATAATCGTCATTGTCAATGTTGTCTTATGCACGCTTTCTTTAACCCCAAAGTGTGTGTGCTCTGAAGATGGTTTAAATCACGGAGCGTAAGGGACTATTTCATCGAGGCGGGCTGATCCTGGTGAGTACACTGGCTGTTTCTTTACGAGCCCCTCATTGATTATTCAATTGATTGCATTTGCTCTAAATCTCACACATTGATTTCAGGGCAAGAACACAGGCAAGTTTCTTTGAGTAAAAGTTCGTGCGAATGTGTGTGTGTGTGTGTGTGTGTGTGCGCGCGCGCGCGTGTGTGCGTGTATGTGTGTCACACACACACACACACACACACACACACACACACACACACACACACACACACACACACACACACACACACACACACAGTGCCTTACTTTTTCACTGCACGATTAGACAACAATCTTTTTGTATTTCAAATTGTGTGCCACCCGTGTATACGTGCTTACCATGTGATTGCTGTCCTGTTGTTCACCCCTTTGCAGACCATAGATGTGACAGGTCTCAAATAAAATAAACAATATCAGACAAATCATTTATTTCAATACAAAAAGATAGCTAAATGAAATGGGCGACTTTGAACACACAAACATGTAAAACAGAGATTTTACAAGCTAATGATAACGGTGCGATAATATAGCTATGTTTGATGGACAAAATAATACAGACAACTTATTTTGTTGTGTAAACACATGTTGGCAAATGGTAATAAAATAAACACAACACACTTCTGGCAGCAGCAGCATTGTGTGTTGTTGTTATCTTAAAGGCACTATTGACAGATTTGGCTAGTACAAAGTTTGGGACCTGACAGCAAACTTACAGAAATGGGAACTTGTCATGCACTCCATTACAAATATAAAGAGACAAGACAATATCAAAGTTGACCACCACACATAAGTATTGTAACCAACTGTGTTTCATGTATTAAAACCTGATTTACAGAGAATAGAAATAGCACAAATAATAATAATTTATTACAATTTTATTTGGATGTGTTGAAGTTCTTTCTAGAGCTCAATAATAATCAAACGGTAGAATTGTAAACTGTTTCCCTGAGGATACACGAAACCCAAAACATTGCTTGACTTGGTTTCTGTCCTTACAATGTTTTCCTGAGCAAGAACTTTCACTGACTTCCTTCAGCATCTTGCTTGGCTGAACCGGTACCTCTGTTGACATGTTCTGGCATGTCTGAAATAATGTTGTTGGTGTAAACGTAAATACTCATTTGTTTAATCATCAACAAGACTCTTGGCAAGAGAACATGGCTCCTGATCCTAATTGTGGGTACTGTAGTTCTTCATAGTGCTTCATAAACTCATTCGCTCTGACTGTAATTAAATGAATCCATGCTGTGCACTCAGCAGCAGCAGCAGTAACAGTTTACTCTGGGTTTCGTCCAAACATTACCGAAATGTGAAATGACATTATCCTTAACCTTCATAGCATTACACTGCTGATACGATCACTGTGTTTGTTCCTCATCTCTCCGGTCTACATGTGGCACCTGAGTGCCAACATTACACAAGACCTCAACGGTCTCAAGTCAACCAATTCAAGCCATATCGATGCTCTTTTTTCACTATTTTTTGTGTAGCTCAACTAAGAATGGCATTCAGACTGCCAGGTTTAGGGCGTCGCATTTCCACAGGGGGCCACCCATGTTAAAAACGTATGTGCTCACGGTATCATGAGGCGCTTTGGATAAATGCTACCAAATATTACTCATTTGGTACATTGATCTTCGTATATCTCAGAGTCCCTTCCCTGCCCTGCCAGTCCCCTGTCCTCCACCTCCCTTACACCAGGGCATAGTCCCCAGTCCAGTCCCCTGTCCTCCACCTCCCTTACACCAGGGCATAGTCCCCAGTCCAGTCCCCTGTCCTCCACCTCTCTTACACCAGGGCATAGTCAAACTTTCCCCTGTCCAGGCCCTGTCCTCCACCTCTCTTACACCAGGGCATAGTCAAACTGTCCCCTGTCCATGCCCTCCTTGTGGTCGGTCCAGGAGGAGGAGGGCATGCTGCTGTACGGGTCCAGCAGGATGCGAATGCAGCGGAGCACCAGGAAGAGCAGCAGGAGCAGCAGGAAACCCACCAAGCACAGGGCCGTGCCTAGCTCCGCGTGGGCCGCCATGGGAGGCTGCTGCTGCCCCCCCGTGGGCACCCTGGAGGGGGCGCCCGGGGATGCGGTGGTGGACGACAGGTCATAGTCCACCACCCAGTAGTGGGTGTCGCTCATCTTGAAGGGGTGGAGGAGGGAGGGATGGATGGGGGGAGAGTTTGCGAGAACTTGAAACCAGTGTTTGTAACGTCAACACTGGGATGGAGTCAGCGAAATTAGGGTTGGGTCACTATTGACAATGAACAGTGTTTACTTTGCTATTGTTCGGTCGACAAAATCGAAACTGACAGGTCCAGGCAGAATCCACTTCATTCAGCTCATCTGAGATGTCTGGCGGTTTTTGGGACACCAAAGTGAATCAGTGGAAGTAGTGGTAGTTAATGAAGCAACTCCCCAGCGATGCAACCTGCAAGCAGAGACAAGCTTGCACAGCGCTAATTTAATCGGCCAGGGCGAGGCTCAGGTGTTGAGGCCTTGCCTCTCGAGAGCTCCTCCGTCACATGGAGGAGAAAACAAACACAACACACACACAACACACACACAAACGCTGCTGAGGGCTACTGTTTAAGACTGTGTTTACCAGACTGTGGAGACAGAGCTTTGGACTATCGTGGTCCAAGATGGTGGTCACGGATCTGTGTGATTGTTCTGAATGGTTAGGTTACTGTTATGATGTAATATGATGGTATATGTAGTATACCACAGCTGTTAAAGCATGTTGGTTTGGTAGATGGTTCTTGTCAGATGGAATATGGTAGAAAGAATTGACTCTTCACTGTCTCTTCATCCACCCCTGGTCTTCATCCATTTTATCGGTGCACTTCGAACCATCTATGAAAAAATGTAAATAAGAGAAAATGAAGAAGAAATAACAAGTTATTGTGAGCTCTCAGATACACAAAACACAAAAGTTAAAAACACACTCCCGCCCACTCACCTGCTAACTTTTCTGTTTCACACAGCCTAGAGGTTCTACTCTTACTCCATTAAACTGACACATGCAGGTTAAATTAACATTTACAAATAAATACTATACTAATACTAAAAGCACTATTATGAAGACTCGTAGTAGCCCACTACAGCCGTACACAGGACAGTCCTCGCCACGTGCACGCCAACGAAAAGGCGGGAGAACCGTTAATGAGCCCGCGGCTTCGCAGTCAGCACAATCTATTTCAGGTGGTTTCTTCTTCCGTGCGACCAGTCCTGGCGAGGACAAGTTAATAGCTCATTCGCTTTCAGGATGATGGGGTTGCGAGGCCGAGCTCGGCTTTAATGGAGGAAGAGAAGACAATAAAAAAAAATCTGACCGGCTCAGCAACAATTATGAAATGGCCGTGGTGGTTCTCTTAGGATAGAAGGGCCAGGCGTGTTAATGAAATAACGGTATAGCCTATATAGGAACATGCCAGACTGAACCGTATGTCAACCACGTGGAATAATGAAGCTTCATACACAGAAATGGATTACGAGTTTACAAGGAGGCCTCATGCCTTGGAACAAAACAAAGAACACATTAACACAGGCCTATATTTCTTTCCAGAAGATGAGAGTTGCTCAAATGCTGATGAAATCTAGGCAAAAAAAAACGTTTCCTCCTAATGTAAATGACGGTCTATTTGTGTGCCAACAGTTGGAAAGTGGTTCAATAAAAAGGACTAAATTAACTTGCATTTCGTTGTGTTTGAATGATGACTAGAATAAGCCTACCCCTGTTCTGACAAACAAAAATAGCCTGCTTCCTGAGGAAGACTCACTATTACAGATAATACAATTACACATTTTAAGTTGTACCCAAGTGCTTCACAGAATTTAAAAAAAAAAATGTGTTAGGCTATGTGTTTCCACTGCATCAGATTCAGGGTCAGAAGGGTTGCTGAAATGTTGTTCAAATGTAATCAAATAGGCCTACATAGCATACCCAAGGTCGCGATGAAATACGAACACCCGAGAAACCATTAGGCCTACGAATAAAAATATAGTTGTTCGGCGGTTATTTCGGCACGGTTCATTTCACGGTCCACCGGTCTTCAGGGAGCCCCGCCCCGCTCCACCGTACACGCCCCGTCGAACAAGAACTCAGAGGAGGGCCCCTCCGGACCGAATTACATGAAAGCTTAGGCCTATTTCACATTTTAATCCGAACTTTAAATCGTATAGGACGACTTATCGAAATGGCCTACAGAGTGAGCCAGAGTGAGTATACATGAACCCAAGGGCGTCACTTTGTGTTGAAAAATGGTGGGGACATAACGGCTCAGATGAAAAAGCTTTTTTTAAACGGTCTTTAAAATATGCGATTTTAAGTCAATGTAATGGAGATCGGTGTGAGGTCAGAGTAGATTATTACGGCAAGAAATGAATCGCATAACGGCGCATCAAAAGTGCATATTTTGGGGTCATTTTAGAGTCAAGGCGATTTTTTTTTTTTAGCTTAGGTCTACGTTACTTTTTTTTGGACAAAGTTTCATTTCATTGCATGTTTTCTTATTGTGCAAATATACCTTTCTCAAAGCGTTATCATTTGTTAGTTAACATTTCTTGCTGCAAGCTATTTTTCAGAACAAATTATGCTTTTGAAAAGTGATGGGGACAACATCTGTTGATACATAACTAGGCCTACAGTGTGAAATAAGCCCTTGCAAAAGTTCAGGGAGGGGATCAAATCCAAACTTTCTTTTAGGCCTACATTTAAGCAAGCCTATTCTTTTTTGTTTGTTGCTAAAAGGAATTAAATTGAGAGCAACATAACACTTCAATTAATTTAATAAGCATTAAAAAAAAACACAGCCTACCTTGAGAACTTCAGAACTCATCTTGCAGTTGGAAAACAATGCGAAAACTAGCTCAAATACTGTCTTCCGTTCAATGTCTAGAAAGTAAATAATGAAATGACGAATAAAAAGAAAAAGTAACTAGGACCACGGACAGCGCCTTCATCCACCGAAGCGAGCCTTGGCGCCGGTCCAAGTGTGTTGCTTCGGACTCGGCGGAGAGAAACAAGAGCAGCACGATATTACAACTTGACTTGAACAGTGGAAGTCGTCTCCGGTTGACAGGGGTCGAGCCGGGCGCGTCACGTCGAGGGAGTCCCTGGATGGACAATCATCAGCGTAATGGTTTGGAGGCTGTAGCCTAGTCTACTCCTGCCCAGGGGCCACGTGTGTTTCTACCGTTATGTAAGTGGCCGGAATACAGCAGGGCTCCTCGGAACTGAAATGAAAAGGGGAAATTGAGTAACATAACATTAGTGCCGAACCGAATAGAAAAGGGGGAAAATTTGTTATTGAAGTGTGTAGTGTGTGTGTGCGTGTGTGTGCGTGCGTGTTCAAGTTACTGTGCAGGTGTAGTTCCAGTTAGAGTTAGCCTATATACATTACAAATACATCTCGAGCAAAACATATCAACATAAATACAATAACCCTGTTACTAACCCTAACTCTACGACTAACCTAACCCCACCCAAACCATAAGACCTAACCCTAACCACACCCTAAAACTAGTTGAACACACACACACACACACACACACACACACACACACACACCCACACACACCCACACACAGAAAACCCAGCCACTGCATATTATAATACAGTCCTCTTTATTTACAGCAAATACTTAAAGCTGCTAAAGATATGAAAATAAAGTATTATTAGACATCTTATTGGGTCAAATAAAAGATAGGTTGGATGTACAACAAAAAACACCTTGTAGTCTTGTAAGCATCAAGTGTCATCGACAACATCACAGAATAGGCCATTTCTTAAATCATGGAAAGTTGGTAAAATAATGTTGAAAGTGGCATTATTAGTCTAGACACCATAATAAGAGTATTACATGACTCATTGTGTTATATAGGACATTATTCAGTATTCACAGGATAAGCTACATTATTATCCTATATCTACAGCCTCCGGCAGTAGGTGAAATACAATACAGTTATGTCACTAAAGCCTTGGCCTGCACAACTATACTTAAGTGCTGAGCCACCAAAGAGCCCTCATTCAGTCACACACAATGTGAGCCTTCTGAATAGTGAATAGCTCGAGAATGTCCATATCCTATAATAGCGGTAGAGGGAAAATGATGGAGAAGCCCGGAGCATGTTCCCTTCTGTATGTTTTTAAGGTGGAGTATATATGAGCGTTGGCTATTAATATCACATCTACCACAGTCGGCATACATCAAAACACAACACAGGGCAACTAGGTCTTCTTTCATTACCGTGGGGAGAACATCAACAACATCACATTTGGGAAAAGTTAAAACAAATAACAAAAAAAGATGATAATTTGTGATACAAAACAGAATTAGAGAACAAGTCGGAGCCAAGACCAGAATTCAGTGGGTCTAATGATTTCAAATCAGATAAAATTAGTCAAGCATTTTATTTATTTATTTTGTACTTTCTTAATGAATACCACAATAATATCTATAAGCTGCATCTTCCTTCTCCAGAGGCTAAAGAATGTTAGATAAGGAAATGACCGCTCGTTCATCAGCACGGACAGCAGCAGTATAACATGTCCTGGTTCAGTGACTGAATGTACAGCCACGCTTTATCTAGCAGCGATATACGGACAAATCCATACGTTTATCAAGCTGCTTCAAAGGCTGGATCCATGCACATATATTAAGGCATGTCAGGGCTTGAACTTGTGTTTGCGTGTGTGTTTGCGTGTGTGTGTAAACCACAACTCACACACTGTACATACACATCCATTACACGCAACAAAATGCAGCATGCACTGCGAAAGCCCAGACAGTGCATATTATAATGCAGTCCTCTTTATTTACAGAAAATATTTAGAGCTGCCGAAGACATGGAAATAAAAGCTTATTTGGTCAAACAAAAAAGACAGGATGGAAGTATGTTTCACAAAGAAAACCCACTGAAGTCTTGGAAAGTAGCTCAAGTGTCATCTACAATGTCACAGAACAGGCATTTGTTAGAAGGATTATGGAACGTTGGTAATATAAGATCATTTTGAAACTGGCATTAATAGAGTATTAAATTATACATCTCGTCTGTATATTAAAATATATTTATTCTGTACAGAACCACTGCTTATTTCATGGTAAGTCCACTTTAACCAACACACCTGCGAAACCATGTTATTGCCAGTTAATACATCTAACCAATGAAAATACAGATACCTTCAGAATGCATTAACAAAAGCTGAAATATCACCGAACAAGCAATACACAATGTACTACTCCTTAAGTATGTTATGGTGTGTAATCACATCAACTGCCTTAGTGTATGTTGGACCATTTTTTTCCACTAATGACCTTATAACAATGTAAACAATGGGCAAAGTGGACCAGTGGCTATAATACAGTGGACTCTTATCAATACATTTATGACAAGTTACATTTCTGTCATAGTTCTACACAAACATAAAAAAAATAAAAAGACAAACATGTTCTCATCTCAAGTCCCATCCTTTGCAAAGAGCTAGAAGACAGTGAAGCAGAGATCAGACAGCACTGAATTAAGAAGAGCTAAGAGCAACATGTGAACCAGTGAATGACTTCCAGGTAGGTGGGGGGGGTCCAGATCTTTACATACTTTATATTTACAGGGAGTAGAGTCTCTATTAATATGAGAAGTCAAGCTAGAACGAGTTAGAGCTGACTTTGTATACATACATCTTCATATATATATGTATTTTCTTTGGCCTTTAAATAAATGGCAGCTCTATCTGGTCCAAACGTCCAGTCTTTGATGCTTTTTCGTGTCCGTCGAGGACTGGACCGCATGCTGGCCAGGAGGGGAATAGAACCATTGTCCCTTAGAAGGGAAACCATGGGAGACTGTAAAATAAATAGGGTTCACATTCAAAGCACCACAGACACACACATAACTCGGAAGCCTGCTTTCAAACATAGAACAAGACATTTGATTGTGCATCACACGATGTAAAATGCCCCCCCCCCACCTGCTCCCATGTGGTCCAGCACATGGACTTTTCTTTTTTGAAATGAAAAAGAATGTGTGCAAGCGCAGACACACACACAGCCAGGGGTCTGGGGGGGAAGGTGAGTGTGTGTGTCTCTCAGAGTTTTGTTAGCGCCAGAGCATGTATTCTATATACACATCCTTTCAGTCCACCTTCTTGTTGTGCATCACCGGCTCGGCGGCCGCAGCGTCTGTCTGTGTCTGTGCCGGATGCAGCTCCTCCTCCTCCTCCTCCTCCTCCTCCTAGAGGACCTGCTCCGTACTGGAGGAGGACATGTCCAGGAGTCTCCAGGCTGCGTTGGGGTTCAGCTCCTCCTGGTCGCGACACAGCGCCCACACGTACATCATCCTCATCACCTTCTCCTGAGCAGAGGGAGGGGAACGTTCAGCATCAAACTGGATTCTCACTTTCATAAGGGCAAGTACAGGTGACCCAAGGTTATTTCACTTCACTCATTTATTTATTGTTAGTCTGTTGGTTCGGTTCCCGTTTAGGTTTCATCTCATCAGACTTTAAGTTTAAAAGTTTAAGAGAAAAAAAGCCTAAAACTGAGTCATATGAGGGTCTATGTCTACAGCTGGTCAAATCTAACATCTTGAACTTACTCTTACTCCCCACTAATGTGGGGCCAGCAGGGCCCCACATTAGTGAGAACCCATGAGGGGACAGCTAGACCAAGGCCGGCTCTTCTCATGACACCAGGATATTGACCAACAATCAAATAAAAACTGGGAAATGAAGGAAGGTAGGCAACAAAAAAAACAAATGTTCATCAGCGTTGTCGCCAATGCCAGGAATGTTTACTTCCTAATCAGTTCTGTTGCTACGGTAATAATTAGGTTCTACTGACCGGATCCCCCTCCACCAGGTCACCCTTGGGGCCTCGGATCACCATGACGACCTGTGCCTGGAAGGTGATGATCAGCACCGGGCCCTGGTCCATGATCTTCCCCATGGCAAGCTAGACACCAACAAACAAACCAAATGTTGAATAAAAAAGCCCATGTAGATATAGATTATGCGTGCGGCGCTGACAATTATGTTGTGTTTAAAGCTCAAGTCTGTGTTGTGTATTGCGGTGTTTACGTCTATGTTGTCGATGTCAAGGATTTTGGACTGGAACAACAGGCCCAGGTTTCTGGCCTGCTGGATGGGGTGGGCCAGCTGACTGTACGTCTGGGGAAGACAGAAAAACAAACAATTCAGCATATTTATTAGCATATTAGTACGTAGGTATTTTTCGGAACGTCTGTATTTTTCACAATACAACCTTGAAGTAGATTTAAAAAAAAACGGTAATATGTTGCGTTTCATACGGTCGTACAAATCGTGTCGATCTTGCGTAACGAAAATATATTTTTTTTGCCAATTTTACCAACACGCCATTTTGAGTGAACGCAACTCATATATTTTTTTTGCCAATTTTACCAACACGCCATTTTGAGTGAACGCAACTCATAACGAAGCTAGAAATACCGTACGCCGAGACGTCTAATGATGCCTGAGGAAATGTGTGGAACGGTATTTGACGTTACACACGTTTACATGGATCATTTACAAGACAGGAGAAACAGTAGAAAGAAACAGTAGGGTAGACACCACTACAAGCCAA
>OOFB01024850.1:10510-25785 GCA_900323305.1 Trachyrincus murrayi
AGAGCCCCTATAAATAGAGCTGTGTGTGTGTGTGTGTGTGTGTGTGTGTGTGTGTGTGTGTGTGTGTGTGTGTGTGTGTGTGTGTGTGTGTGTGTTTTACCTCCAGAATGTTGGGGATGATGTCCTTCTCACACTGCTTGAGGAAGGAGTCCTTGTCAAAGTTGGGGTCCGCTTTCAGGATTTCCGTCAACACCTGGGACATCTCCGTCTTGGAGAAAAGGCCACCTATAGGAAATACAAAATAAATATAAAATATAGAAAAAAGATTCAGAAAAACTATCAAGAGGCGTATTCGTATTCACATCAAGCTGCCCTACTGTGCAGACACTCTGAAGACCAGTGACTTAACATGATTTGAAGCTCAGATCAGAAAATGTGTTATTTAAATTCCTCCATTAAATTCCTCCATGCACATTTGTGCTTATATATAAGTTACGTGTATGTTACTATTCAGTTCCTTTAATGTTATTGTTTTACTTGTATTTCATATACAAACATTCCTGTACATCCGGACGTGGCCATACTCCTAATGTGAACCACGCAAAATCTCAGTTACTAGAAATGTACATGAAGAAATACAATAACATGTACAATAACTAAAATATTGTAAACATAAAGCATTACTGCAATCGAATAAAGGAATTACAACTATAGCTGAAAGAATTCAGAAAACTCAGACGACACCCCATCAGAAATGTGGGATCCTGAGGTTGAGAAACACTGGTATTAAGGACCAGGCAGAGGCATCACCCATGAGGTCAGTGACCCGGTCCGTCACGGCCCTGCTCGCTCTGACCAACACGTTGTCACTCTCATCGTACTTCATCTTCATCTCGAAGAACCCTGGCGACAAAAAACGTATACAATCACTCAGGTTACTCGGCAACTTTTTAATGCTGCAAAATGTGATTGAAAAGGTTGAAGATTATTGAATATCAAAGAACTTAAAAGAGGGTTCACGTCACGTGAATATCAGTTGTGCCTGGTTTGTGATCTATTGTTATGAGTCTAGCACCCCCTGCTGCCTTTAAGTTGATCTGCACCTCACTCATTGGCCCCGTTTACATGAGCGTATCTCTTTGAAGAGCTTTAAATCTCTCTAGTAACTATTGCGTCGAACAATAGTAACGTGTCGTCACAGTGGATTCAGGCGCTCCTTACTGTTGACCACCATGTTGTTGTCCTTGAAGTCCTTCCACTGCTGGTACCACTTGGAGTCCTTGTGGAGCACCACGCCCATGGCCTCCCTGACACACAAACATGGAGATGAGCTTAATACGCATGTGGAACACAGGCAGCACCAGAAACTATAAACTATATCATACTCATATTATATTATACACAGGGGAAAGAGCAGGAATTGTAGAGCTGTGGGTTTCAATTTCACCTACTGGCATATATATGCAATAGACCACATTTTCAGTAACTTCTGATCAACACTGCTTGTAGACGCGTTCTGTAGAGCAAATTATGACCCACAGAATACGTCTACAAGCTGTGTTGACTGTGGTGGACGTCAGTATGATAATTTGTGGGAATGATCCTTTTTGCATCACGATTATCATTTTCACTGAAAAAACTATTAAAATCATGATGTGACTTTTGTTGGGGTCTGTACCAAAACAAACATGTTTTCTTACATCTGGGGAAAAAATGGCCAGGGCATCTCTGCCGCACTACAGTACTTCATTTATAATGGTGTTCTACATTTACACATTTTACCCTTATCAATAAATTGCAGCTCCTGCGATTTGGATATTGCACTTCCGATTTCGATAATATTCAGATGAATTGTTCAGCCCTAATTGACATGAATACATACAACAAATACACAGCGTGAACTGAAGACCTCCCATGCGAGGTCAGGAGGCTAGAGTCACATGATTGTGTGGCTAACATGGCAGTTACTCACTCGTTGGCCTCAAACACCCTCGTGTCGCTGTGCCCGGGCTTGGAGGAGAACTCGCTCCTCTTCCTCAGCTGAGGTGGAGCTCTGTAGGGACCATCATCTCCTATGTCGATCTCCTTCTTCATGCTCTCCATGCCCTGCAGAGAAGAGGCACCAGAACCACTTAGAGCCAGTTCCTGGACCCACAGCTTTAACAAGGAGCTGACAGGAAGTGTCCGCCTCTGTCCTAATATGGGCATATATCCAGAAAAGTAGGCAGCTATCGAAAACGCATAAGGGCTGAGGTGACTTGCTGATGTAATGCATGTCCATCATGGCACACCAAAACATCTTCCGACAGTGCTTATTCAAACACTAGTTGGAGACGACAAGGACATCGTTTTCACCAAAATCCACGATAACCACATTATGCGTTTTGTCGTATTGCAAATTACTTTTGAAAGTTTATAAACAAACTGAGGTTCCTTGACACACCCACAAATTCTGGAGCTGCAGCTAGGGAAGCAACAGGTCAGGGTCACTTCTAACGTGGGGGGGGGGGGGTGACGGTGTGTGACCTCTGACCTGGGAGATGGCCCTGAAGGCCCCCGTGGAGCCTAGCTTCTCCCCTCCTTTGGAGACGGACTCGGCCGAGTGCTTGGCCGTCCTGGCCGCCTCCTCCACCCCCTCCTTGATCTTCTTACCCAGGTCTGTACGGCTGACCTCCTCCAGACCCTACACACACACACACACACACACACACACACACACACACACACACACACACACACACACACACACACACACACACACACACACACACACACACACACACACACACACACACACACACACACACAGTTCTGTTTGTCATTTACAATACATTGTCAGACATCTTGAATAAAGGATAAATAATGAAATAGATACCATAGCCTTTATTAGATCTAACATTAACATTCAGAAAACCCAATGAGTAGCGAGCCACACCACCATGACCTGTTAATAAGTAATCACTCGGCTATTGAACAGCAATACTGTGTAAATAGATTCAAGATGTAGCCGATAGCTAGCTTACCTCCTTCACCGTTTCACTAAAAGAACCAAAAGTCTTCTTGAACACCTCGGATGTCTTCACCGTCTCAGATTCTATTGTTTTCTAACATAGAAAAAAATACAAATAGGTTGAATTAAACAAAAAAAGACATTTGAATCATTTAAGTCGAATGAGTTACTGTCTCCTCCAGTCACTATTCACGCATTCCATACTGTAAATCAAAATGCCAAGCGTACATATTTCCTCCGAGCCTGTTGGAGGGCGTCAGACTCGTCTAGTCTCTTGGCCTCGTCTCTGAACTTCTTGATGTTGTCCTTCATCTCCTGGTTCTTACTGAACTCCTGCCGCAGGTTGTCCACAAACTCCCCGAAGAAGCCCTTACGACCGGAGGCCCGGCGCACCTTCATAGGGGGAAACAATACAACGGATGGGTTTCTAGCTGTACAGTAACAAGCTAACAGACTCATGTTCAGTCCAATGAATGCAGGATACTGTAGTGGCTAAAAGTGTTCTGACTCCCAACCAAAAGGTGCTGGGTTCAATCCCCAATGTTTGCAACCAACTTGTAGGTATCCTTGAGCAAGACGCATAACCTCTACCTGCTTCTTATGACCTGTACCTGAATGTAGGCAAAACAAGTTGCTTTGGATAAAAGCATCAGCTATAATAGTAAATGCTTTCCTCTGCTCCTCGTTGATATAGCAGGCTTACAAGCATTATATTTCCTGGACCTAAAACACGAATAGCTGTTTTCTATTCTCATGTTTATTTTTGTTGCATAGCCTACATGGTGTATCCCAATTGAAACTTGTCTTAGGCATGTAGTACCTTGTTACAACATAGGAATTGCCTCATTCTAGGTAGAAGCCTTAAGTATTTTGACAGCTCATTCGTGCTTCGTGCGTAACATTTTAACAATCACATAACCAGGGCAGTGAACACATACCTGGACATCTTGAATCTGAGCCGTGCGGTTTCTGTAGGCATCGATCCTTCCGAACGAAGAGCCCAGAGACCGTGAGGACAAGGTCAGCACACGTCTTCCGACGAGCTGCAAAGGACGGCGGAAGACTGTCAAGACACTGTTGCTGTCACAACCATTGACACATTAATATGATACGTGTGTGTGTGTTAACAGCTTGTCAAAATCGCACGCAATCCCGTCACTGTGGTTGAGTGGGACACAATGTCGAGCACGTAAAACGACGCAAAACAGAATTACCATGAAGTCTATATTTACATACAATCAGTGCACCAAGAAAATGAGCAACATTACATGGCTACATGTTGAGCATGCAATAGCACTGCAATCTGGCCTTCTCTGATCTGATCAACAGGCCTGTAATGCGCTGGAAATAAATATATAGCGTCCATCGAAACGGATGTGCCTTTACTAGACATGCGGGACTAATACGCTTGTTAAAGTCAAGCGCGTATCGGTTTAAATTAACTAAAATAAAATGAATGACATGACGTCTAACCTCGTAACACCGACACACGGAGGCTGCCATCTTGATCTTGAAATGCACGTCGCGAGCAGAAGCAGCACGTGCGATTCTGCTGCTGCAGCTGACCTCTCCGCCAGCCAATAGGAGGAGACCTGGTGGGTGTGGCTCAGAATCGTTTTGATAAAAAAGTAGTGAGGGGGCGGGTCGATTCTTGTGTGCTCCAAATCATCTATAAATAATCAAATGTGTGCGTATTGATACGTTATAAGGCATGTGTGGAAGTATTCTAGTCGAGAAATAAACGATAGAAGCAGTCTGTTGAAAGGCAAAGCAAATATGAGACAGATTAAGAGTTCCTAACAACAACAATATGGTTTTAGTCTTGTTTGTTTCTTTTAATAGTAGCGCAACTAAACAGTCATAAGTCATGAACCTACATCGAGAGAGATAGACCGTGTGCTGCTTACTTTCGTTAGTTTCTAGTTTCATCCATAACTATTTTTCATTGAAAGTAGTTCGATCACTGGTGGTCCAGCCGAATGGTATTTCCCGAATGCGTTACTAGCGACACCTATAGGAAGGTATTGAAACTGCAAGGGCTCCTCCCCTTCTGCAGAGTTGAGGAGCCTTCCTTTCTGCGTCCTGCGTGCAGCTTTGACAGCCAACACTGGCGCAGAGTCTTGTCACAATTTCTAACATTTTTATTGTATATAACGACAATTCATACACACACTCTCCAAATATTCTCTTCCGGCAAGAAGTGGAGGACCGGCCTCGTCTAGAATGGGGAACCGAGACGATGAATACGATTTCTTGTTCAAAGGTAAAAACAACAAAAAAAGATGACTGCATTCCCCCGTATATGCAGAATTACAACGACAAAGCTGGTAACATCTCTGATTGTTTAATTATGCATAATATGTATGAAACTAAAATATATATTTATTTGACATTTATATCAAAGGTGTTAATAGATGCTTATCAAAGAAGCAATGTATTCCCTGATCCTTTGGTGTTTCTTTGCTACACTATGCTGTCATTGTAACATTACAACGCCCGCAGCTATATTTATAGACGTAGGATGTAACACACTATTCTAGCCTGTAAAACTTTATATGGCATACACTGACAAATCTAATGTGTAACTCTCTAACAGATGTATCATTTGTTTGATTGCATTTCAACTGTTTTGGCTTTTTAAAATTCACACACCGTGTAAAACCTGTATCTGTTGAATACATAGCCTTTCCAATAGATCAATATAATGAATCAACCTCCGCATGACAGAGGAATGCTAGCCGTATACTGTGATGATATTCAACATAATATACCCATTTCCTTTAAACATAAACAATAGAAGAGGCGGACAATAACAACAATATTCACATTTATCATCACTTAGGCTATGCTGGTGGATTGAAAGGTCGAGTTTCATATTTGCATCTAATGTTTTGATTTCATGTCTAGTGTCATGTTATTTATTGTAATTTTTTAGCCATGCCATCACCTGCAGTGGCACATTAACATCCCAGGCCTGAGAGCCAAAGGGCCATCTAAGATGTAACAAAGTATCCTCTGTGGGATGAATAGGACATCTGCCGGAGGCACCAGCTCTCTCTCTCTCTCCCTTTCTCTCTCTCTCTCTCTCTCTCTCTCTCTCTCTCTCTCTTTCTCTCTCTCTCCCTTTCTCTCTCACTCTCTCTCTCTCTCTCCCCCCCTCTCTCTCCCTCTCTCTCTCTCCTCCTGCAACATTATTCTTGTACTCGGTGGCTAGACGCAGGAAGGGGCACACAGGGGCCTGAAACTGCCGATTCAGGGTTTGGTTGGAACATGCTATCGGCTTCCTGCAGCAATAGAACCCAGCGGCACGAGGCCGTTGGGGGAAGACAAAAGTTTGGCTGCATTTCCTTTTGTGGGGAGCAAAAGAAAACAATGGGCCTTCACCACCACCACCACCACCTCGCCAGGATATTCCTGAAGACTAACCTCACGCAGTGGAGTCTTCAGTCTGTGGAGTAAACCACAGTTCTACAATGACTCATCAGCCAAAATATACACACAACACAACCAAAACAAACAAAGCATCCTTTCTGCTCATGTAGCATATGATGGAAAACCAGACATAGCGACTTTATTGTGTATTAACCTCCCTCTTCCTAATGACCTCTGGGAGTTGCATTGTAACACGTCATTATCTCTGTAATTCATCTGTTGTTGTAACATTTGACCTCTGGAAATCAAATCAAACTTTATTCATACAGTGCATGCAAACGTCATGCAAAAGAGCAATACAAAGTTGCAAAATACAGTAAAAAATAACAAAAAAATCTGAACCACAGAGATACACCACAGAGTAAACAGCAATGCAAAGTGTGCTGAACAAGGTAAACAACAGGAAAGTCAAACTCGTGGCTCCACGGGTACCTACGTGGGTATAACGGCTCTATTATAATATTCCTTTTCCTTACCTTGTGTTTCCCGCCGCAGTTGTGTTGATTGGGGACTCAGGCGTAGGGAAGAGCAACCTTCTCTCCAGGTTCACACGCAACGAGTTCAACCTGGAGAGCAAGAGCACCATCGGGGTGGAGTTCGCCACACGGAGCATCCAGGTGGACGGCAAGACGATAAAGGCCCAGATATGGGACACGGCCGGCCAGGAGCGCTACAGAGCCATCACCTCAGCGTGAGATCACAACGTTCCCTACAGTTACTGAGTATCTATATGTGTGTAAATATGTGAATGAATGTGTGTGTGAATATGTATGTGTGAATATGTGTGCCACTCTGTAAGGCTATACCAGTGTGTACTGATATATGAGGTTAGTGTTACTGAATAAGGGGGATAGAATTATGGGATGGAATTGTATTATTTTGAAAAAGATACTTTTTTGTATTATTCTTAATGTTGTTATGATGAATTGATTATTAAATTGATCTATAAAATATGAATAATGGTAAATGCTCATCCCAAGTCAGAGCCCAAACTGATATCTGATATTTGCTTGCTTTGTCTGACTAGCAGCCAAGAAACTAAAATACAAATTTTATCTTATCTTAAACAGAGGAAACCCATCCAACAGTTGCATTTCTGAACCAATCCTTTGGTATTTTTAGTTGATAAATGACAAAATAATGAGTCATTATGAAAATAGTTATCAAAGCAGAACTTGTGTGCTTGTTACCATGGTGACAGAACCAAAACGTCTAATGTGTGTACAATACAGATATGTTGGAGAGTTATAGCATATAGAATTTTGATAATTAATAACTGCTGAATTTGATACTAATCGCACTTTAGATTTCCCCTGACCAGCATACCAAAAGAGAGAGCCCCCCTTTGAGGCATTGGTTATAAAAATTTCACAAAATCTCTGTGAATCAAGTCTTATTTTAGTTGAGAACTACTATGAGCAAGCTGTATGTTCTCACCGAGTATAACAGCTGTGTGCGGATGCAGTGTTTCACGAGTTCACTAGGTATTATCAACCACGGTAGACCTAGAGATATAGAGAATGGAAATAGGAGAGACATAGCCAACCCACCCTCTGACAGATTATTAGGGGTAACCTAACCTCATTCCCAGGCGGTCTCATCTCGCGACGGCGTGCCTGGAATGGGGTGCTTCAAATCTGTGTTTTTGGCAGGACTTCGGAGGGAGCGTTATCCATTTCAGTTCCATGGGTTTAGCGGCGAGAGGCGAGAGAGAGGGAGGGACTTCTGACAGAGGGATATCCGTCTCCGTTGTTTCGGATATTGCTTTGTGTATTTATACTCATAATTATTCTCCTTGTCTTTGTTGTTGTTCTTCTTCTCATGTTCTTATTCCTCTCACTCTGGCTACTGACGTAGCTCATAGGAAGTAAGACAACGGAAATTGCGTTTCGGTAGACCGGAAAAACGATGACCTTCGTGACCTTCTCTCAGCCTAGGGGTGGGCCAATCTGAATCTCTCTCCTCTCATTGGCCGGTCCTCACCTCACCTCACCTCACCTCACCTCCCCTCCCCTCACCAGGTACTACCGGGGGGCGGTGGGGGCCCTCCTGGTGTACGACATCGCCAAGCATCTGACCTACGAGAACGTGGAGCGCTGGCTGAAGGAGCTGCGAGACCACGCCGACAACAACATCGTCATCATGCTGGTGGGCAACAAGAGCGACCTGCGCCACCTGCGGGCCGTGCCCACTGACGAGGCCCGCGCCTTCGCAGGTACCTTTAAGACAAGATAAGATCAGAGCAACTTTATCAAAGGGCCCCTACTTTACCACCAGGTGTGAGGTAGACTGATCTAGTCGTCATACGTCTGGGTGGACACTCCCACTGTGTGATGTCACCACGTCAATGACAGTTTTAGTCACATGACAATTTTGAAACTGCTTGTAATGGCTAATCACACTCACACGTGGTGGTAAAATAGGGGCCCTTGAAAGTAGAAGTACAGGAGAGTAATAATAATGAAAGAGTCTGCAAATAAGAATACGCAGAATACTGTAAAAAAAAGAATAAATCTGAAAAAACACACACACACACACACACACATACATACAATATGAATTGTAGAAATGCTAACATTATTGACAGTCGAGGTAAACACTACTGACCATTTTGTCATCAGCATCACAGGCTTACCAAGGCTTACCATCCTTTTCCTGGTTGCTTTTCTTTTGTTTTGTTTTCCGTTCCGCAGAAAAGAACAATCTCTCGTTCATTGAAACATCTGCCTTGGACTCAACAAATGTTGAGGAAGCTTTCAAGAATATCCTAACAGGTGAGCTCAAGAGAAACAGAACATAAATGCTTGCTTTGAATAAATGTTTTTTTAAATATATATAGACTGAACAAGCTAAACCATATCTGTTATTTAAAGTCGATGTTAACATCCAGACATCCTGGTCTGGATGTTAACATACGTCACTCCTGTATCTTGGCATTCTGTAAGTCTCTGTATCAAAGTTCCAGTGATAACTGGCACATTGTGTCTCCAAACCTTCATTTAAAACATCAACATAAATGATGATCTGGTCATTTGTGGGAAAATGTAGAAGATAATGTTTATTCCCAGGGATTTTGTTTGCACAAAATAAAGTACTTGAACTTAAAGCATTTATTTTACCATTTCTGTAGATTATACATCACTTTTGTAACCAGTGCCATACTTGATTTGTAGTTATGAAATATTGGAAAATAATTTATTCTCATCATATTTGATGTCCACCTATAGTATGATGACACAGCGATACTATTACTATTACTACATATTTGCGTATCTTTTTTAAACAGAAATCTATCGCATCGTATCACAGAAGCAGATAGCCGAGCGGTCCGCCCACGATGAATCCCCTGGAAACAACGTAGTGGATATCAGTGTTCCACCTACCACCGATGGGCAGCGGGGCGGCAAACTGCAGTGCTGCCCAAACCTGTAACCCACGGCAACTGTACTACCACACCTGGGGAGATTACTCATTCAAAATCCTTTTTTCAGTTATGTTGAGCATTGGCTTTGTCTCTGTGCACCTCCTGAGTTTACTATGAGGATGATCGGAGGAAGTGCACTTTACAGAGCAAACGGAAACCGGTGCTGCTGGATCTCTATATAGATCCGTCAATCTCAGAAAGTGTATAATTGAATAGATTTCAAACGGTAATCTCACCCAGATCGGCTACGTCCTATTTTCCAGAAACGCGACTGATGGTACTGCTGTGGGTTGCCGCGACATATTAGCTGTGATAGCCTTAGCGGTGTAGTGTCGCCTGCGCCCCTCATTCACCTACAACACTACCCTGCCTTGGCCCTATGTGGCTTCTCCTTATTGCTTTGGCTCAGTGACAGGCGTGTGATGTCATGTGTGGAAGAGCTGCGGTGCGAGTCCTGTTTCAGTAGTACCAGCTGTCCTGTTCTTCCCTTCTTGTCCAGTTCATCATCTCAAAAGTGGTCGTTGCGCTGCTAAAGCTTACTTCAAATTTGTGTAAAATATATTCTTGTTTTCTTTATTCTTTTCTTTTTTAAATGATAGCTTGTCTGCTCACATACATTATATTAATGCCATGAAATTAAATTTTACAATATTAAGACGCTGACTTATCCACGTGTTTTCTAACAACAACTCTGCTGTTGCTGATCAGTAATTACTAGGTAAATAACATTTACATTTACAAGCCTATCCTTTTGTAAGGGGCTGTAGCGAGAGGTAACGACCACCAGATGGCAGTATTTCTAGATAACACTGAGGCAATGGACGGCTGTGGCAAGTGTAGGGTAAGATGAGATGGAGTGGATTGTACTTTGACTCAAGAGACTGTTACTCTGCTCCATGAACATCTCAGACACAACAAAAAGATACCGCAATCCTCTGTGTACACGTTCAACATAAAAACGCCCCTCCACACAAACTAGAAACACATTCAAATGGACCAACATATAATATAATAATTATAACATATCCTAAAAAGGCTATCATCTGCACATCGTAGTATTGATGAGCCAGAGATTCTAGTCTACCTCTGGATGCCTATGTCATTGTTGCAGCGCTATTGTATAGATTTCTAATATTGATGTTGAATTCGCACTAACTTGAATATATTAAATAATACAAGAAAATACTAACCTATTGATTCCCTAGTGACTCTCCAATCTACTCTGTTTTTGGTCCAATACCGATGTATGCTTTGCTTGTTCCCACCTGTAACATCTTCAGATGAAAGCGTCTGAATGTACTGTAGATGTGAGGGGTGCTCTCCATGGTGCTTAGCCTGAAGACCCAAATGTGGCAATGTGGGTCTTCTCTACTGCACTATAATGGTCAAAAAGTAGTGACGCCCAGACGATTAGGAACAGCTAACCTGGCATGCACATACCTGCCTACACCTGGTAGCAGTTGAGCCTAGTTGTTAGACCAAGTGCCGTCAAACCACACTTAGGCCTCATAGCTATACTTAAATTACTACAGATTAAGTGACCATTATAATAAAATAAGCAAGCAATCGAAAAATCTATAAAAAAAAAATACTTACCTTGGATCTGAACGTAACAACCGATCTTAACCAAAAAATACCAAACCCTCAAGTAAGAACCATAAAACCACAGTCCGGAAATCCTTTACATTTTATTGCACGATCACCCAACTTATGTTCCCTCAAGGGAGTGCAGCAGGAAGACTAAACTTGAATAGCATATAATTTAGCGCACGCTGCACTATAACTGACATCTCAAAAAACATGATACATTTCTCCCTTCATTTCCCCAGCAGGGCTACGGGCCGCTGTGTCTGGGTGCAGTGAGAACAGTGGTATTGTATATTGTTGTTAAGGGTTTGTCGTCGCTACATTCACACACTAGGCTCTCTAATGTCTGAAACTGTACATCTTCATGTTGTACAATACTGTTTGCCACGCAGTCCCAATAATACTTGAATGGTGCATATACAAGTGGATCAAGACCCTTTTCCCCAACAGAAAAACAGAATCTCTCGTCCATTTGGAATTTTCTCACACCTCAATTCAATACCACGATACAGTTTTAACAGATATATTGATTATACTATAAGCAAACTTTGTTTTCTGAGCTCCACTCATTTAATTGTCTGGGTAGTTAATGCTTTTACTTTTCCTACAGTGCCGCTCTACCCAGACTATTAAAAACGGTTTATAGACAATGTTTGTAATCAGAGGACCCTTTTTTTTTTTTTTTAGAAAGGATATTCACATGTAGCATTAATTGACTTGGTCGATTAATGTGTGTTCATTAAACAATTAGTCTTCAGGCAGGCTATTGGCTGCTGGTTGTTCAAGTACCATTAAATACATAGTGAGGGGGTCATGGGGGGGGTAGGTAGATAGTGAGTAGGCTTTAGGTATACTGTAGTAGCATGCTAAATCAATTATATCCTGCTACATTAGCTTGTGTGTCCTATAATAGTTTTTCAGCTCTGGTAAAAGCCACACGGTAGAGCTGGTTCATCCAGTGTCCGTTCAGTTTTTAGTATTTCCTGCTCAAGCGGTGTCCGCGCGATGCCTTAAGTCTGTGACATCTTTCAACTCCAGAAACGAGAGGGTCTCCTGTAGGCCTTTTTGTCATTGTTGGGTAACATCAAGTGCTTCACAAAAAAAACGATAGCCGGGAGAGAATACCTCACCCACCCTCTGGCAGCGACCCAAGGTAAGTGCAAACGCTTATTCATGTGATGCGTTTAAAAATGTTTTAGAGGGTGCCATTTTGTTTCCTCCCCCCTCCCCCCCATGGTCCTTTGTTGCCTCTGCTCTGTTCATACGATGGTCTCGTCCGTCGTCTTCTTGGTGGACTTGGTGGGCAATGAATGCTGGGTGGCGGGTGCCCCTTTAGTGTCGGGCATGAGCAGACGCACCTTCTGATTGGTCCGCCTCCACTCCGAGTACAACTGACAGTGATAGCGGAACGACACCTGAGAGTGAAGAGGTAGGGAGGACAAGGAAAGGATGAATAGAAAGAAAGCGGGTTTAAAAAAATATATGTTTTAGATGATGTAGAACTAGGGCTGCACAATGAATTGCACATTAATAGAAATTGCGATTTTTTTGTTAATTGTTGAAGATTCATCTTTGTCCAACAATATAAGAGAAACAATTATAAAAACATAAATAAATCTGATTACATTAAAATCAAATTACAAACCGTTACAACTCAGCAACTGCTTTACTATTATTGTTTCTTATCATTTTTTTGCAATGAATAATCGCAATCACAATATTGGGTAAAATAATCGCAAGTAACGCTTTTGTCCTACTCGTACGGCCCATGGACGCAGCACAATGCTAAGACCAATGCTGCGACGGGACTACACCACCTACCAAAGTCCAGAGGATGTAGATGGTGAAGAGAGCAATGGTTAAGGCGATGAGCCCCACGGCCTCCAGTCTGCTCTTCAGCTGCAGGTGGTCCTGGGCCCCCCGGAGACACAGCCAGCCGGAGATGGCGGCCAGGGGCGTGATGAGCAGGAAGCAGGCCATGTCACACAGCAGCGTGCGCTTCTCACTGCGAGGGCCCGGGTCCTTCAGCCACTGAGGGGGAGCACCGACGTCAACAGAGATTACACACCCACAATGAAAAGAATTATGTACTACTTAGTACATTTTACTATTTAATCATTTTACTATTGAGTCATTTTACTATTTAGCAGCTAGATTGAGGATTAAACCTAGAACCTTTCAGCTGGGAGTCACTATCCTGCTCCTGTGGCACCTATAACCTAGCTGTAATCGATGACATAAGATGGTGGCAAATGAACACAATTGTCATGAACAGCATTGTCCTCAACATTGAGATAGTACTGATGCTATCGTCATAGTGACTGTTGCCAATAAAGAAGGCAAATTTAATTTCATTCCAAGATCGAGTTAGCTAGCAATGTGATGACCTCCATGAATCTCTGATCTCCGTGGCCGACACACACCAATGAGCAGCTGCAGGGAGTCCTCACAACAAAGTCTGATCTTCCGTTTCAGCTATATATACACACCAACTACAAGATCTACCAAAAGATATTATCATTATAACCTGAAGGAATATCATGATCATATTACATTTTATTCAGCCGACGGCAAAATATGCCCTATTCTATATGCCCCACAAAACTTTCAAAAATGAATTTGATCCTTGTCTATACAAATTTCCATAGGTCCTCGAATCAAACCAATAGAATTAGAAGGTGCCCCAGGGGCACCGTTTCCACCGCCACCGTGGCTGACCTGCGTGAGGGGCTGTGGCCGCCGCTCGGTGGTAAACTCTGTGTGGCAGAGCTCACAGTAGCTGGTGTTGGAGGAAGACAGCCACTTCTCCAGGCAGCTCTTGTGCACTTTACCCAGGGTTCCCGTGCAGTCGCAGGGGGAGAGGAGTGTCTCCCCTCCTCCCCCTTCGTGGCAAATGCGACACATTCCTATGTCACTGGGGAGGAAAAGCAGCAGCAGCGCACAACACATTAGAATGCATTGACCGACGACAACGCGGCGAGGTATTCATTGTCTAGGGAGCGAACATCCATTTGTGTTGTCGAGGGCCATGTGATTTTAATGCGACGCCATTCCAGACATTCCGTTCCAGACATAACTCCGTCTTACCTCTGCAAGCTGACGGCTTTGACGATAGTCGAGAGTGGCCGGCCATCTTTAGCCGTGACCTTGGCGACGTACTGGGCCTGCGAGGTGGAGTCGGACTGCTCCGAGTCCTTGGAGGAGTCTGTCTCGCTGCCTCCGGAGTAGTCGCACAGGGAGCCAGGGAGGTGGCAGCAGCCGGGGGTAGACATGGCTGTAGGGTGGAAGAGCAACAATAGGAGAATGAAATGAGCTCAACAGGAGAACAACATTAAAGATGTTACAATACCGGCCTGGGTAATCAAACCATCGGCACCGTCTCTCCTGGCTTCATTAACTAGTTACCAATATCATTTGTCAAACTGACTTCCTTGTACCGATTCTGCCGAAGAGCATTTAGCATGTATGCGACATGGCTATATTGCTATTGTTTACATTCGTGGCAGGCACGCTAAATGCTCTTCGGCAGAATCGGTACATGGAAGTCATTTTGACAAATAATATTGGTAACGAATCGTTTGATCACCCAGACGGGTATTGTCCCTCAATACCGGTCAACAGACACAAAGGATGCCCACGTCTGTCTTGACACCTTGCCTTACCTCCTCCCTCCACCTGAAGAGCAGGTAGATTTAAAGGGCCTATTTTACCACCAGGTGTGATTAGCCATTACAAGCCGTTTCAAAATCTGGTAGAGGCTGGTAGACTGATCTAGTCATCATACGTCTGGGTGGACACTCCCACATGTGATGTCACTATATGTCAATGACAATTTTAGTCACATGACGATTTTGAAACGACTTGTAATGGCTAATCACACCT
>OOFB01024851.1:10599-36324 GCA_900323305.1 Trachyrincus murrayi
CAACAGTAAAGCACTCTGTGAGTTACAGTCAGCTGGAACAGAACTGACAGAACCAAGGGAATACAAACCATTTCACCAAGGTAAGCTCTAACCCCTATTCTGTTCTGAATGTCAGGGTTAGTTGGTTCATGCGTCTCTCCGTCTACGTCATGAGGCCTTTTTTGATGTCTTGAGGTTGTTTTTCTGACAGGTAACATCACAGAAAAAAACGATTTATTGAATTATTATTATTTATTTATTCATAGTAGAAGTAGTAGTGTAGGGTTTAAAAACAAAAATATATAAGATAACTATCTATATATCTATATTTTTACTGGTCCTAGATAATTGGTTTGCTTGTATGACAGATTTGACAGAACCCCCAAGCTCAAGGTCAAACTGAAACATCCCAGCAGGTTAACCCTAACCCTGACCCTAACCCTGACCCTAACAATGACTCTGACCCTAACAATGACCCTGACCCTAACAATGATCCTGACCCTAACAATGACCCTGACCCTAACAATGACCCTGACCCTAACCCTAACCCTGACCCTAAACAATGAGCTCATAATGTAAGAGTACCAATAATCAAATAGAAATGCAGAACGAATCGGACCGAACAAACCCAAGAGTTCACAAAGTTCATAATAACTATTTGTAGCACTTTTCAATCTGGTGTGGCTCACCCACACCAGACTCCTCCCACCCCTGGCTGACCCACACCAGACTCCTCCCACCCCTGGCTGACCCACACCAGACTCCTCCCACCCCTGGCTAAGCCTAACCCTAACCCTAAACATTTAAAGTGATGCTTGTATTTGTTTTCCTTTGTTTTTCAGATCTGACAAAGTATTCCAACAATGGCTCAGAACTGTCTGAAATGCTTGAAGTACATCATGTGTGCCGTCAACTTCCTCTGTTTCGTACGTATGCCTGTTTACACGTAGCGCTACGTAGCGCTGTCTGTTCACACGTAGCGCTGTCTGTTCACACGTAGCGCTGTCTGTTCACACGTAGCGCTGCCTGTTCACACGTAGCGCTACCAGGACGTACTGCTTGACACCCTAAAACAAGCTACAAATGCAGGCATCAAGATAGCAAGTCATTTGCATTTGGCAAGCGAGATAACTTGTTGTATAAGATAAACCTTATACAACATAAAAGGTTTTATGTTGTGGACGTGTTTGTATGTGGATAAGGTATATATATATATATATATATTTATACACACAATATATATATATTGTATTTATATATATATTTTTATTTATTTATATATATATTTATATATATACTGTATATATATATATTTGTTGGTAACCGTCAGATTAAGGTACGTTTGTTTTGTTGTCCTAAGATATCTGGGGCATCGGTGCTGGGCTTCGGAGTCTACATGATCCGCTTCCAGATGTCCTCACTGCTGCCCTCACTGAGCGACGTCACGGTGGGGAACCTGCTGCTGATCTCTGGCATCGTCATCACCTGCATCTCCTTCCTCGGCTTCATGGGCGCTTTGAAGGAGAACCGCTGCCTGCTCCTCACCGTACGTTTACTCATTAAGCCACGACATAGAGACCCTGCCGATCTCCACGCCGTTGCCTGACCTCCAGTATGTTACTGAAGAAACAGACCTAGTGTTTGAATCACTTAGATTAGGCTACATTTATTTACTGCACAATCAAGAAATAGTTCTCTGATTGTTTATCGTTGCTAAGCAACTTCGTACCAGCTTCCTATATCGTTTGCATTCCAAAGATGACAATTAGTCAATGTAAAGTAAACATGGCTACTTAGGCGCTCGACCAATCACAACGCTGCCGCCTACAGCCAACCTCCAACACAAACTCCCAAACAGCAGACGACTGTTGTGGTTGTGGTCATGCGTATTAAGTTGTTGTCGATCTATACTTTACCACACGTCACATCATTTTTATCAGCCACACTGAGACAGTGCATCTTCAGAAATTCATTTTGCCACTTTTTTCATCACTTAACCAGAAGAACTTAGTCAAGAGAGGCGTCCAAAAGAAAGATGTCCGCATCTACAGGGAAACTAATGAACCTCCATCCACAGTTCTTCATCCTACTGCTGATCCTCATGCTGGTGGAGCTGGCCGTCGCCTGCCTCCTATTGGTCTACGACAAAGAGGTAAGACCCCTCCTATTGGTCTACGATAAAGAGGTAGGACCCCTCCTATTGGTCTGATAGAGGGAGGACCACTCTTATTGGTCTACGACAAAGAGGTAGGACCCCTCCTATTGGTCTGATAAAGAGGTAAGACCCCTCCTATTGGTCTGATAAAGAGGTAGGACCCCTCCTATTGGTCTGATAAAGAGGTAAGACCCTCCTAATAAACCTGAAGAGTTCAGAGGTGATCAATATGTTCGATATCATCCTATGTTGATTGTTTAGATCACAGAGAAGCTGGAGAGTGAACTGACGCAGAGCTTGAACGCAAACGTCAATTCCTCATCGAATTCTCTGGTCAGCGACTGGGACCTGGTTCAGAACACGGTGAGCCATTTTAAAACAGAAATGTAAGCTTTTGAAGCAGAAAGGACCACCATTTTACCGCCAGGTGTGAAGGCTTATTATTAGTCACTACAAGGAAGCCATTTCCACCCTGGTGCATGATGGGTAGCGCCGGGCTCGACGGGCACCGCGCTATAAACTACGTCAGAAAGTCAACGGTACATTGAAGTGTAAAAACAGTGATGTCACTTGCCTAAAAACTTAAGCCAATCAGAAAGCGCTACTGCAATGGTCCGCTGTTGTATTTCAGTTACGTTGTTGTGGAGTCCATAACACTTCGGACTGGGGGAAAAAGGTGCCTGCATCCTGCTGCAAGAATGATGCATCCTGCTGCCAGAATGGTACATGTCCCCCCACAGATCCAGGTCACTACGAGGAGGTAGACCATGTTTATTATTATTATTATCATTATCTCATCAAGCTCTGCTCCGGTTATTTTCCTACATTACGCAGAATTACTTTGGTACCCCGCCAAAGAAAAACTCCCTTCAGTAGTTAGAACCGAAACTCATACGTGTGACAAATAAACTGCAGACTTGCAGATTACAGTGGTTTCATTCTACAAGATATGTTGGACATCACAGCTGATCTGAATATGGTCTTTTGGGTTTTCTTTCACATTAGGCATGTCTGGTTGTGCTGAAGGACTGGTTCGACCGGCACTTCCTTACCACTGGCATCGCCGTTATTGGCCTCTGTGTCATTGAGGTGAAAAAACACACACACACGGCCTACATCACCTTCTGTAGCCTACAGTCAGAACAACAAGATGTTCCACTAGAACAACAAGATGTTCGACTAGATATATTCAGGACTTTGTTGAACCCTTTCCGAGGAATAGAACACATACAGACCTTGGTGTTTACATCAGTCTGGCGTGTCCTAACCTTCAAACTAAATGTGACCTTTCATAAGGATATGAACGTCAAATGTTAAGCTTTTAAAGACATAAATGTTTCGATACGTTTCGTCTCTTTGCCGATAGGTCCTGGGAATGTGCTTCTCCATGACGCTGTTCTGCCACATCAGCAAATCTGGGCTGGGCTACAAGCTGTAGACCACACTCCTTCAGCCGTGAGTCTTATGTCCAGACCCCTTCAGCCGTGAGTCTTATGTCCAGACCCCTTCAGCCGTGAGTCTTATCTCCAGACCCCTTCAGCCGTGAGTCTTATGTCCAGACCCCTTCAGCCGTGAGTCTTATCTCCAGACCCCTTCAGCCGTGAGTCTTATGTCCAGACCCCTTCAGCCGTGAGTCTTATCTCCAGACCCCTTCAGCCGTGAGTCTTATGTCCAGACCCCTTCAGCCGTGAGTCTTATGTCCAGACCCCTTCAGCCGTGAGTCTTATGTCCAGACCCCTTCAGCCGTGAGTCTTATGTCCAGACCCCACTCCTTCAGCCTTAGAGTCTTATGTACAGTCTCAACCACCCTTCACTTTTGTTTTTCTTTTATATAATTAATTATATATGAACCACAGAAAATGTATTTGACACCAACACAACAAAATGTATGCAACATGTTTGAAACTGTCCTCTTTTAAAAACCATGGCCAAATAAACAATATAACAAATAAATAAATGTTTTTGTGTTTTTTAAAATTAGCTCAACACCTTACTAGAACCTGAAGAACTGCCTTGTACCGTTGAGTCGTCTCTAGAAGGTTTACCCACCAAGACCTTACTAGAACCTGAGGAACTGCCTTGTACGGTTGAGTCATCTCTCGAAGATTTACCACCCAACGAACCAAGATGGCCGCTAGGAGAATAGGCCCCATTACCTGACATTTAGTGGCACATGTTCGGCACTACTTCCCGTCTGTGGTTTCAGAAGTTATCTGCATGGTGCAACTACTTCCTCTTTAACGCTCCGCCTGTCCAACTTTATATCACTTAGTTGTTGTGTTACGAGATGAAGGATAGAACAAGATTTATGAAATGGAAGGAAGGAGATAAAACAACAAACTCATTAGTATTCCACAGTTTTATTTAAAGAATCCTGCATCAATATTTTAAGACAGAACTAAAAAAATACTAAGATTTCCTTTACATTTAAAATTGTTCTTTTTTTTTCTCTCGAAACCATCACAAAAAATAGAAACAAGTACATTTTTTTTATTAAAAAAGTAACTGTACAGAGCAGGATACCATTTATTGCAAACTGATCACCCCTGATACATCAGAAAACTACAGTTTATTCACCTAAAAGATATGCAGAAAGAACCCTACTCCAATATAACAGACAGCGTCGTGTTGGTCGTGTTTCCAGTCTGACTTCCGCGTCATGCTGGGCGTCCAGAAGGAACACGTGATCCTGTGACCCTCTACTCAAGTCCGTTTCAAAACGGGAAGGGTGTGTTGGGGAGAGGAGAGGGGGTGGACATTATTTCAGTAACCATGGCAACTTGTCCTTCTCCTCTAGACATCCAGTTTAACCCTAACCCTCCTATCCCTAACTCTAACCCTCCTATCCCTAACCCTCCTAACCATTGGAAACTTCATGGGATATGTAGTTTATAAGCACTACTAACCTGGACCTACAAATTCTAAAAATCAAAACCAATAAAAGCCTGGTTCTTGTAAAGGTCTTCTGAAGAGCCGTTGTTTGTCTATACACCATACATATATTCTCACAAGTTTAACTTCTCCTTTCAAATTAACTTCATCTCCGTTACTGTATTTTAAAATGGTAGATCACTGTAGTGAAACCCTATGAGCAACTATTACAAACACCATCACTACTGAAGTCTGACACCTTCCTAGATGTTCCACAAGGAGTTAGGGTTGGAGCTGAGCAGGTCTAGACAGTACCGTGCCACAGAAAGAGTCCCCAGAAACATGACTTTTACATTTTGCTGAGATCTCCCTCAAGTAACATTTAACCCACCTAAAAAGATCCATGATTGCAGATTGAAAATGTCTGCACAGACATCAATAAATAAGAGATAGCAGAAATGTGGAAACTGACCCCAGAAAAACTCCCACCCCATTCTAACCCTAACCGCAGACCAAAGACCCTGCACACGACCAAACAACAAAGACATGAACACGCACGAGTCTTCAGACTTGAGTATAAAGACTCGCGAGTCTTCAGACTTGAGTATAAAGACTCGCGAGTCTTCAGACTTGAGTATAAAGACTCGAGTCTTCAGACTTGAGTATAAAGACTCACGAGTCTTCAGACTTTAGTATAATGACTGATGAGGGTACCCAGCCCCTCGGCCCCCGTCTCCAAACCTCTGGGGTTAAAACACACCTGTACAGGTTGCCTTCAAACACAATAAAGAAAAGCTGTGAGCTATGGGTGAGTATCGTCACATCATGGTTACTACACCATGGGTCGTGTCATGGTCACGCCATGGTCACGTCATGGTCCCACAGTCCATCCGTGACCACAATACGTACAATATCGAAAGTAAATCACCAAGTTCACAGAACGTCAAAACATACACACAACCCTCCTCCCCCAAGCGTTACCAGCACACATACATTTAGTCTTATTACACCCGAGAGGGGCCACCACAATAAAAGCATTTTCACGGCTATTTGCTAACCTGGATGCACGGTTCCCGTTTAGCAGCAGATGGACTACAGTGATGGATGTGTTTCAGCCCTGGGTGGTAGGTAACAGGACCCTGCTGTCATGTCCCCCCAGCTCTGACAGGTTAAAACTGTTGGTATGGAAGTTAATATGGCTTATATTAGTTTATAAACAGTCTGACAACTTTAAACCCCTTCCCGATCAATAATCTGGGAATGTCTCAACCCAATCTACAAAGAGGACTAGAAGTATTCGGTGGACTACCGATAGAATCATGTCCATCCGAGCGATGCCGTCACTGGATAAGACCAAGAAGAATAGATTAGGGGAAGCAGCTTCTGGATGATGGGGAAGTAGTGGCAAGGAAAGGCTGCCTCACACTCTCTCTCTCACACACACACACACACACACACACACACACACACACACACACACACACACACACACACACAACCTTAAGATGGCAGCAAACTCAACAAAGTGATCTAGTGTGTTGTCTCGCTCACCATTTGATGACCAACATTCACTTTAGAGGGATTGATGCGTCTGCATCAATGGTTTCCTTTATTTTGACCACATCCAGATGTTTCATAAGGCTGCTTGGTTCAGCGGGAACAGGGTCCGTGTTCCAGACCCAGAATGAGACAGCAGAACACCGTTCCAGACCCAGAAGGAGACAGCAGAACACCGCTCCAGACCCAGAATGAGACAGCAGAACACCGTTCCAGACCCAGAAGGAGACAGCAGAACACCGTCCTGAGAGTACGATGCTGATACAGATTGGTGCTTTTCTACTTCTCCATGAACTAGTTTATCCATTCAGACCTGATTTGACAGGCCGTTGCACATTAGTTTCTGTGAGCTTCAACGCATTCCTAACAATGCTTTTCAGAAAACAAAGGTAGAAAATGTACTGATTTATTCCAAATTTATAGCCCTTCAGACTAGGTTTCAAATGCATTACATATTTTTTATTATATATAAAAGTTGTAATCTTTCTATATATTACTTTGCTCATGTTACATTGTGATTCATCTTATGTAAACACGAGGTACATTGCCTTTTAAAAAAGGTGCAATAACTGCTCCTTATAATGAAGACATCGAGAGTTCATCCAGAAAAAGGCCCTCTCCTGATGAAATCACTGAAACTCACTTAAAAAGTCAAAAGCAATTTTAAGTCCCTTGAATGTGCAGAGAATAAAGAACACTTTGTGCTTGACGTTTTGGTCGGGGGAAACAAATAAAAACACACTCATAACCCTCTGAAAGAGTTAAATAGTCTACTCCTATCCTGTGAAAGCATCCAAAAGAGTCTAGTCCTATCCTGTGAAAGCATCCAAAAGAGTCTAGTCCAAAACTTTTTGTTTGTTTGTTCAAAAGACAACTCCTATCTCAAAAAGCGTTTGAAAGAGTCTAGTCACTAACCCGACCCAGAGACTCCACAGCAGCTGACTGAATGTGCATCGTAGGCCTCACACACAACTACCATGTGCAGGTACAGTACTACAAGTTGAAAATATCACACACTAGTGTGTGTGCTGACTGGATCCAGGAGGAGCCATCTGTTAAGACTTTAGTCCACACACACGCAACCCTAAAAGACCTCCTCCAGAGCCTCTAGTCTGAGTAAGACAGTCCAGTTCCAAGGCCTCCTGGGTTTTATCTGCATCTTACTAAGGGCTTTACCGACGTCTTCCCATGGTCACAGGACAATAAATACAAATAGGAAAGGATTATAGTTCGCAGGTTGTCCCACTCCAGAACATTCTGGGAAAAGATATCATTTAAAAAATGGGGAGAGAAATTGGACCAGTAAAAATATGATTGCGGCCGGGCATCTTTTGGAACGTGTGTGGGCTGAGCCCCGGGCTGAGGGCTGACCGTCGTTCCGCATGCCTCGTCCGGGGAACCGAACCGCGTACGGTGACCGGCACAAGCGGTCGGTCGTCTCGAAACCGGCAGCAGCGGCATGCATCGAATACTCGTTTTGAGGAAGAGTAACTTAACTAAACAAAACAAAAAAAGTTCAAAATGACGCTACTCTTTCAGAGTGTGTGGGGGGGCTCCCCTGGCCTCTCCTCTCTGGTCCTCAGTGGAGGGAGAAGGAGTGGTGTGTGGGGGTACTCAGAGGGGCATGAACCTGGTGGTGTGGAACAGCAGGGGGTTGAGGTCCTCGGCGTGCACGGCCCGGTGAAGCGAGGGCTCCGAAGCGCTGCGCTCAAACTTGGGCAGCAGGTCCTGCACCTGCTCCATGGCCACCAGGATCTGAAGAAACATTAACATGTCAGTTTATAGCACCTGCCCCACGGCTACCAGGATCTGAAGAAACATTAACATGTCAGTTTATAGCACCTGCTCCATGGCCACCAGGATCTGGAGAAACATTAACATGTCAGTTTATAGCACCTGCTCCATGGCCACCAGGATCTGAAGAAACATTAACATGTCAGTTTATAGCACCTGCCCCACGGCTACCAGGATCTGGAGAAACATTAACATGTCAGTTTATAGCACCTGCCCCACGGCTACCAGGATCTGGAGAAACATTAACATGTCCGTTTATAGCACCTGCCCCACGGCTACCAGGATCTGGAGAAACATTAACATGTCAGTTTATAGCACCTGCTCCACGGCCACCAGGATCTGGAGAAACATTAACCATGTCAGTTTATAGCACCTGCCCCACGGCTACCAGAATATGCAGGGAGGAACATTAAGCATATCACTCATTTTATACGATGTATACACATTAAACGCACAATATGCACATTCTAAATCGTTACATTACAATACATAGAAGTTCATGGTCTGGTATAATCTCGGATCAGCAGGGGTGTTTGACACAGACTTTAGATATTAATGTTAAGTCTGATTTGTGAGACTAGGTCTGGTAGAAGGTATGTTATCAAGACAAAACGAGTTTCCTCTCATCATAAGTCACGTGGACTACAAACTGGGCAAGCAATAGAAGCAATGTCAGGCTGCTCATTTCAGAACATGCCAAAGTCTTGTCATGCCTTAAACAGGCTTTTGATTAAAAATAATTCAGCAGAGCGCTTAAGGGAGAGGGGATTAACAAGCGAGACAGACGAAAGAGAGGTCATCCAGTCACCTGTGGAAACAGGGGTCTCTCGTCTCGTTTGAACTTCAAACAGTCGATGATGAGCCTCTTCATGGACTTGGGTGATGTACTGTACAGCTTACTGAGGTCTGGCGACAGGTAGCCACGACCAACCATGAAGATGATCTAAGGAAAGGAAACAAGGGAACGAGGAGGTAGGTCACGAAGAGGTAACTTCATGTTCCTCCAGGTCAATGGATGATGAGTCGCTGACACATGTAGATGCAGTCTGTAACCACCAGGGGTGTTTGACACATGCAGATGCAGTCTGTAACCACCAGGGGTGTTTGACACATGCAGATGCAGTCTGTAACCACTAGGGGTGTTTGACACATGCAGATGCAGTCTGTAACCACTAGGGGTGTATTATCTATGATTCAAAACTTCCCAAAATCTATTAGTGTTTTTCCTTTTGTCTTAGGTTAGCCTTTGGGTGTTTAAATTATTGCTCAGTTGATATAACTTTTTAAAATATAAAAACTACATAATCTTACACACTTTACTCTGCTTTCATGTCATAATTTGCCACACCGCCTTTCTTAGCGCACAGCGGACTGGAGTAGATCCGAAATTAGTACCCCTATGTACTGAATCGAGAATCTATTTTGAATCAGGAATCATTTTGAATGGAAAGATTCACACCCCTAGTAAACATCAAGTGGACTATTCTATGGTGATTAAAGACTCACACCCCTAGTAAACATCAAGTGGACTATTCTATGGTGATTAAAGACTCACACCCCTAGTAAACATCAAGTGGACTATTCTATGGTGATTAAAGACTCACACCCCTAGTAAACATCAAGTGGACTCTATTCTATGGTGATTAAAGACTCACACCCCTAGTGAACATCAAGTGGACTATTGGCTTTGCAAATCAACTCTAAAGTGGTGAATGTTTCTAACCATGTCGTTCCTTTGTACCGTTTAGTGAAAAAGAGAAACAAGCCACATTTCCTGTGATGCGTGACGGCTCACATGGTCTATCCAGTGTGCTTCTGTCAGGAAGTTACCGTAGAACAGATTGGGGCCCGTCCAGCTGGTAGACTGAAGCCCATAAAACCCTTTGAGATCAGAAGTGATGGAGGGCGGTGAAGTCACCTGATCTCTGTTGTTGATGTTGGAGTAAGGCAGAGTTCCGGACATCAACTCAAACAGAACTACTCCGTAGCCGTAGACGTCGGACTGAAACGTGTACGGGTTGCTGTCCTGCATGCGGATCACCTCAGGAGCCTAGAGAACAAGGTCAAAAGATATTTTTTTATGCCGGGCAGGAAAAGTCAACGGGAGATTCAATATTATTTGAAAAAAGTTGTACACCAAATGGACATAACATAACTGTATGCATGATCATCGTAATCGTTACGTGAACAAAAGTGTTTAGGTCAGGCCAGCACATCATCAAGAGGGGTACTTCTCTTGATGATGTGTACTAGTCCCAGGAATCCTTTTAAAAACAAATACTTTAAACTTGAAAGTACTTGAAATCCAAGCCGTCTTACCATCCAGAGGATAGATCCGCTGGGCTGCTCCACCTGCTGGGACCCGCTCCATCGAGACTTGACCGTGGCCAGGCCAAAGTCTCCTATCTTCACCGTCCAGCCCTCGTGGAGGAAAATGTCTAGCGCAACAGTTTAGGAAGTATGGCAAAAAGCTTGGCTTGTCCACTCAAAGATGTACATTCAGGACAGCAGAATTATATGGAGATCGATGGAAAATAGACTTTCTTATAGCCGTTTCTTCCTGTGTGGAGTTAGCAATTCCAGAAATGATTCAACCTAAACAGTTTTCTGACAAGGTAAAACCAGATGAAGTAGTTCTTTACGACAGGTTCAGGAACCATTATGGTGTGTGTTCCAATCAAAATAATGACCCTCCTAATAAGAACAGGAAAGTTAAAGGATAAACAACCTGTCTGTGTCTGTACATTTCTTTGGCCAGTTTAGATAACAGAACAAGTCAAGTTAAAGGATAAACAACCTGTCTGTGTCTGTACATTTCTTTGGCCAGTTTAGATAACAGAACAAGTCAAGTTAAAGGATAAACAACCTGTCTGTCTGTACATTTCTTTGGCCAGTTTAGATAACAGAACAAGTCAAGTTAAAGGATACTGTTTGATTTGAGGTCTCGGTGGATTATATTCTTGGCATGGAGATAACTAAAGAGGAAACATAGCATGGTAACTGCTTACCAGTTGAAACACCGTCAGCTAATTGCACATAACAAATGAACACCTTTGGACTCAAATACCTTGAAACATCCATATAATTTCACAATGCCTGGAGGATTGACCTTTCAACCTATCCAATATCATCGTCATGGGATAACGATGGCTATCCAGGCAAAGAGAGCGCCATGACCGTGGGGTCTGGCGGTATTTCAGCGGTAAGTAAACACTCACTCCATGCCCTGGGCGGTCTGCCTGGCCACGTCGATGCGGCGCATCGTGCCGAACTTGGTGTCCGTGACGTGCAGGTGTCGGTACAGACTGCTGCCTTCACACCACTGGGTGATGATGGCGAAGTTGGGCTTGGTCATGTAGCCCATGAAGAGCAGGATGTTGACGTGGCGCGTCTTCCTGCGTCACCGGGAGGAGGAGGAGGAAGAAGAAGAAGAGGAAGAGGATATGTGAGGCTATCTATTTGCTAGTCACTTAGCAGACGCTTATCCAAAGCAAACATCTGAAATACAGGTCATTAAGGAGCAGGTCGGGTTAGGGCAGGCAGACATAGGGGTTCGAACCTAGAACCTCCCTGCAGGGAGTCCAACACAAATAGACTATCATGTCCTGTGATTACACCAAAAATAAACAATTAAAAAGGTGCTGTAGGTAAGATTCAATCACAGGTGCATGAATTCAACACTTCTCAACGGCGGAGAAACGTACGGAGGGAGGAAGAAACTCAATTGTTGCCTACAGTACCTTTAACCATCATAAACCTCTCTTTCCTCCCCACGTAGAAAACAACCCAATAGCGTGTGCTCACCTTAGGACCTGCATCTCGTTCTTGAATGCCTGGAGCTGCTCGGGGGTGGGCTCCGTGACTTTGAGGATCTTGACGGCGACGTCCCCGTGCCACTTGCCCCTGAACACGGTGCCGAAGGAGCCAGAGCCTATCCTCTTCTGGATGGTCACCTCTCGGGAGTGCACCTCCCAGTAGTAGCTGGAGTCTCTGTACCCGCCGCGGTGCTGGGGAGCAGTTCAAACAACATTTAAATCATTTGCTAACCACTTGCAACCAAACCCTGCTGGTTGTTTTGGTAGAACATCCTCTCACGAGGTGACTTGTGATTATCTAGCTACTAGTCTCTAAAATGCACTTTGTTGACCTGTAATATTGGTGTGGAACTTCAGAAAGCACTCTAATGTGATACATCTACTGTAGCACCTAGAAAAAGATGTTCTTTACGAACCTATTACTACCATTTCTGATACTTATAGCTAGTCTGTACTGTGACCAGTTGTTTTTTACTAGGCCAGGCTTGAACACAAGGAAAGATCAAAGCATATAATCAAGGCAGGCACTTTGGATGAAAGCGTTGATGATGTAAATGTATACCCTGGTTGCAGACACCTATCAGGTGCAGACACCTACCACTTTCTTTTTGTCGTCGGAGGAGGACGAGGGCTTGCGCTCCTTGTGTTCCGAGGGGGACTTCGGGGGTCTCCTGCCGGGAGAGTCCAGAGACGAGGGGGGGCTGGTGGAAGGTTTTGGCGAGGGCTCTGGGCCTAAGCAACATGACATCACAGTAAGTCTATGTAGAGTCCAAACTGGATTTTATTCACATTATTGTTTAGATTAAAACTCGTTACCTGTTGTATTGACGGCTTTTATTGCTCCCTAAAAGAGAAGTGAAAAAAACAAGAACATAAGTGATCGATAGGGACTGTGAACATGAGGTCAACCTGATGCACCGTATGTATGAACACATGAGGTCAACCTGATGCACCGTATGTATGAACACATGAGGTCAACCTGATGCACCGTATGTATGAACACATGAAGTCAACCTGATGGACCGTATGTATGAACACATGAGGCCAACCTGATGCACCGTATGTATGAACACATGAGGCCAACCTGATGCACCGTATGTATGAACACATGAGGCCTGACAATGGCTCAGAGTTCACCACATAGTTTTCACTTCATTGTACATTGAATATTTATGTTGATCGTTTATTTTTCCATTATTTCAATATTTCACACTTCTATTTTATCTTCATTACATAGTTGACCCTTGCCTTCAGGATAATTTCATTGTCCAGAATGACCCCATGTTTACCTCTATGATGCTGGTGGGCGGTTTAGGGTTGGGTTTAGGGTAACCTACCTCTATGATGCTAGCCCCGGCAGGTTAGGGTTAGGGTTTAGGGTAACCTACCTCTATGATGCTAGCTCTGGCAGGTTAGGGTTAGGGTTTAGGGTAACCTACCTCTATGATGCTAGCTCTGGCAGGTTAGGGTTTAGGGTAACCTACCTCTATGATGCTAGCCCCGGCAGGTTAGGGTTAGGGTTTAGGGTAACCTACCTCTATGATGCTAGCCCCGGCAGGTTAGGGTTAGGGTTTAGGGTAACCTACCTCTATGATGCTAGCCCCGGCAGGTTAGGGTTTAGGGTAACCTACCTCTATGATGCTAGCCCTGGCAGGTTAGGGTTAGGGTTTAGGGTAACCTACCTCTATGATGCTAGCTCTGGCAGGTTAGGGTTGGGGTTTAGGGTAACCTACCTCTATGATGCTAGCCCCAGCAGGGCCCACGGTGCTGATCATATGGACGTTGGGTGTGGAGGTGGAACGGTGTCGTTGTAGGGACTGGCCGTCTCCACCCGGCATGGGGAAGGGGAAGGCCGAGGTGGGAGACAGCACATCCATCCTGGAGCACAGAAAGACAAGCAGCATTATTAGCCATGAGGAGTCCTTCACGTCTACGACGAGGGGTGAGATGTACTTTATCAATCCCAGACTGGGAATGTGTGTCACTGCAGAAAGTACAGGACAGTAACGGCAATTAAAAAAATGTAACAAGAATAAAAACTGTAGATATAAAGATATAAAGGCAAAAGGATATACAGAAAAGGTATATATACAAATGCAATGAGTAGTAGTAGAAACGTACATACAAAGATATATGTTAACATTATTGACAGACATTATCGACCGTCGATGCCACGTTATTGAAACTATGCATGATTGACCATTATGCATAAGTGTCTAAAGTGACTGTGTCCAGTCTATGCTACATTATTGAAACTATACATAACTGACCATTATACTTAAGTGTCAAAGGTGTCTTTGTGACTAAAGTAATAAAGCAATGTGACGTTCTTACCCAGCAGGGTCTGGGGTTAAGGCTAGGTCGCTCTGTGATATGGAGCTATCTGGCAACAGTATGGATATCTGTGGGTATTCGTCTGTACAGGCATTGGTTGGAAACCTGGACACAGATGAGAACACACAACAACAACAGTGATCAAAACAAGATGAGAACACACAAAAACACAGTGATCAAAACAAGATGAGAACACACAACACAGCAATCAAAACAAGACAATGAGACATCAGGGCTGTGAAGCACATTCTGCTCACATTTGAGACGGTAAACTAAACAGTTCCTGGCAAATGTGTTTAAGCCATTAGCACATTCACACACATTGCTTAATGTGTATTAGATACAGTATGTGTAGTTGGCACTACTGTGTGGGCAATCAGAACAGAGTGTGCCTTTAAATTTAGACTGGAACTTTTGGTTTAACCTTCCAAAAAAACTAAATGGAAAATATTCAAATATAAAAAAATGTAAACCCAAAAATAACCATGTGGCCTTTGATTAAACACTGTAGCTATTTGGCATTTCGAGTATCTGCTGTGGATATCCCAGGGGCTTATGAACAAAGAAATCAATAATATGTTGTAGTAAAGCTAGATGCTCCAATGCTAGCTGGGTGTCACCAGGCAGGGAGACAGGGAGTTTGACACACGGGGTGGCATGGCATCCTTTGCTTCCCCTACTTGCATCGTCAGGTTGACAAAAAATATGATCTTTTTATTGACCTACTTATTTATTGAGCCTGAAACATCAATGTTATCTTAGTGGAAGAAAATGAATGGTACTGTCCTACAGAGGGGGGTTTAGTGTGTTCCCGGTTCATCATGGATGAATGGTACTGTCCTACAGAGGGGGGTTTAGTGTGTTCCCGGTTCATCATGGATGAATGGTACTGTCCTACAGAGGGGGGTTTAGTGTGTTCCCGGTAATGGTACTGTCCTACAGAGGGGGGTTTAGTGTGTTCCCGGTTCATCACGGACTGCCTGTAGAACCCAGCCCCCAATTTAAACCACACAAAAGATAATCTTTTATCGCAACATTTACACAATCACAACACATTCAGAAACGGTGTTAATATGGTATGGTGAGGTCCCTGCCTAGGGAACACTATGGAGCCCCGAGAGTCCTACCGTTTGGTGATGGTTTCCATGTCCAAGCACACCGTGGGCACCTTGCTGCTGCAGTGCTGGTGAAACTTGTAGCCGCAAGTCTGACATCTGAAGCCATTGAAGAGGAACTTGTGGCAGAAGTCACAGTAGGCCAACTTGAAGAATGTTTTCCGTACCTGGAGCGCGTTTATGACGAGAAACAGCATGAAAGAGCATTTAGGATTGATCTTAAAAACACAAGAACATTAATGAAGATGGACACAGGCTTCATAAAATCAAACAATGTTCTCATCAAGTTTGACAATGTAAAATGGCTGCTTGATTCTTCTGGAGGATATTCCCGTAGATAACGGTTAAGGTTAGAGGGTTAGGGTCAGGGGTCAGCTACTTACAAAGTTGTGCATGGTGAGCGGCACGTCGTCCAGCACCTCCACCAGCAGCTCCTCTCCTACCAGAGGAGTGATGTCAGTGTTCCACTCCGTCAGTCTCTTACGACTAAGAGATGACAAAACACAAGCAGGCCATGAGACAAGGCTCCTACAACTTTTTCACCAGCGCCAAAATGATAAGAATTGAGAATAAAAATATTAATTCAAATCCTCTCCAAATGTGTTTAATAGCTATTTATCAAACAACTGTTGAACAAGCAGAACATAAACTTAAATACGACATCTTTGACTTCAGCAGTCAACTCCTCTCATCCAGCCGTTATATTGTACACATGTGGCTGGCTTTGTGGTGAAAATGTTTAAAACGCTGAATTACAACCACGGTGTATGTCCTGCACCCCTCACCTAAACCAAATGGATTATTTCCAGTAATTAATAACAATAATAATCAGAACACGTCTGACACAACTGTTGTGTGCTTACATGTGTGAAAGGGAAACTCCAGAAGGAGTTCATATGTGAAAACAGCTAGAGACAGCTAGCGGAGCTCTCTGGCTAGAGACAGCTAGCGGAGCTCTCTGGCTAGCGGCAGCTAGCGGAGCTCTCTGGCTAGAGACAGCTAACGGAGCTCTCTGGCTAGAGACAGCTAACGGAGCTCTCTGGTAAGCTTGTTTTCCATGTATTAATATGAGTATATGTATACATCTTTTACTCCGGATTTCCGGTCACTGTAGAGTAGGGCTGGCCCAAATACATCATTTCAAACTTCGGATAATGTTTAGGTTTTCTGAGTGAATATTTAAATATTCTAATAATAATAATAATAATAATAATAAACTGTATTTGTATAGCACCTTTCATACAAGAAATGCAGCGCAAAGTGCTTAACAACAAAGAAATTACATGCACTTCAGTGCTTTACATAAAAAGAACATAAAAACATTTAAAATATTAATGTGACATAAGATGGAAAATAAAACCAAAAGGTGAGAATAGAATACATAAAATGGAAGAATAAAACTGAATAAAAACAAAGTCAACAAATAAAATCCATAAAAACAGTAAAAAATAGAGTGCAGAAATCAAGTAAAATACAACATTTTAAAAGAAGGGCAATAGTGCATAAGTGCAAAGCAAAGTGTCCGAGCTAGTTAAAGGCTAAACGTTTTTAGCTTTGTTTTAAAAATATTTAGCGAGCTGGCTTCCCTGATATCTACAGGTAGTGTGTTCCATAGTTTAGCTGGCTTCCGTGATATATACAGGTAGTGTGTTCCATAGTTTATCTGATATCTACAGGTAGTGTGTTCCATAGTTTAGCTGGCTTCCCTGATATCTACAGGTAGTGTGTTCCATAGTTTACGGGCGTAATTGACAAAGGCTGCATCCCTGATTTTCTTTCGGCTGTTGCTGGGAACCTCCAATAAACCTGCAGCAGATGAGCGCAATGTTCGTGAAGGCAAATAGTTAACAAGGGAGTTAGCCATGTAGCTTGGCCCTAGCCCATTAAGGGCTTTGTATACAAGGAGGAGAACCTTGAAATCAAGGATTTCAAGGATCAGGATTTCAGTTCTGTCCTCATTTAACTTTAAGAAATTATTGCTCGTCCATTTATTTATTGCCAAAAGACAGGTAGTAATGGAGCTGATAGCTTCAGCATCATTTGGTTCAGCAGAGATGTACAGTTGTGTGTCATCCGCATAACTATGGAAACACACATTGTGCTCTCTGATGATGTCACCAAGTGGCAGCATGTATAGTGAGAATAATAATGGACCAAGGCAGCTCCCTTGTGCAACCCCAAAGCAGTTGTCATGTTCCTCAGACACATGGTCTCCAAGACTGACGTAGAACTTTCTCCCTTTGATGTATGTTCTGAACCAATTTAACAGTCAGAAAGACCAACCAACTTTTCAAGACGATTGATTAGGATATCATGGTCAATCGTATCAAATGCTGCACTTAGGTCTAAAAGGATAAGAACTGAGTTTAGTCTGAGGTCGCTGATTATTTTAGTAAGAGCAGTTTCAGTGCTGTGGTATGTTCTAAAGCCTGACTGAAACTCCTCTAGGATATTATGTTCTTTAAGAAAGGAGTTTATTTGCACTGAAACTATCTTTTCTAGTATCTTACTAATGAATGGAAGGTTGGATATCGGCCTATAGCTGGTCAGTTCATTACCATCTAGACTGGGTTTCTTTAGTAAGGGTTTTACAACAGCTGTTTTAAAGGCATCTTTAAAACAGGGGGGGAGGGTCGGGGCAGTGTTGAGTAGCTGGTCAATAGTGGAGAATATTATTCTCCACTATTGACCAGCTACTCAACACTGCCCCGACCGCCCCACAGAAAAAAATAATGAAAAATTAAAGCATGCACCACCGAGCCCAGCGATGGCCCCTCTGTAGCGCTGTACTGTAGCGCTGTACCGTAGCGCTGTACCGTAGCGCTGTACTGTAGCGCTGTACCGTAGTGCTGTACCGTAGCGCTGTACCGTTCTTTATACACAATTTTCTTAAAAACAAACATGGAGATTGTTCAAGCTTCTCTATCTAACCCTAACCCTAAAGATATCTGTATAGTGCACTATATAATAAGATATATGTATAGTGGACTATATAATAAGATATATGTATAGTGGAATATATAATAAGATATGTATAGTGGAATATATAATAAGATATATGTATAGTGGAATATATAACAACATATGTATAGTGGAATATATAATAATAAGATATATGTATAGTGGAATATATAATAAGATATGTATAGTGGAATATATAATAACATATGTATAGTAGAATATATAATAAGATATGTATAGTGGAATATATAATAATAAGATATATGTATAGTGGAATATATAATAAGATATGTATAGTGGAATATATAATAAGATATATGTATAGTGGAATATATAATAAGATATATGTATAGTGGAATATATAATAAGATATATGTATAGTGGAATATATAATAAGATACATGGGCGGCCATGACGGACCAACAGCTGGAGACGTTGACGGTCAGATCCTTCAGTCAATACAAACTCTGATGTGACCTCTGCAACTGACTGGTCCTTCCAATGTTGTAATAAAATACATTTAACCAGTTTTGTTTATGGGGTTTCATTTACTCAAGCATAATAGACATTTTTGTTTCTCGACTGGTCAGAAATAACAGGAAAATACAGATTTATGTCAAATAAGGTACTCATTGTCTTGACTGCAGCGGACCGATCACGCTTACTCTCGGCCCATTCTCAGACAAGCCTACAATTACAACTTAGTTTTACAAACTGCTTCAGAATGGTACGAATGCCTGAACACAACGGTTCATCAGCTTGTATTTCAGGTTGTTCCATTAGTGTTCATTTCACCAATGTTTTTCTGAAAAATAAAAAAACACTAATAAAATAGTGCTCGGTGTGTTAAACCTCTTTTTGCAGATGGGTTTGAGACAGATTTTCAACAGAAGGGAGTGTCACTAGTAAATATACAATACTGGATGGGAGGGATGCATTGGTATCTAAATTAGAACAGTCTTTTCAAATATATGTACAAATTATTCATAAACAGGTTCAAGAAATACCACGACATAGAAACGAATGGACAAACATATTTGAAAGAAGTTGGGGAGAGAATGCAGACAGTGAAAATATCCATCGATCCAGTACCTAGTGTCTAGTTACCATGCTACTGAGTCAACGCCCAGCTACTAATGTCCGCTTGCCATCTGCAGAATAGGCCATGAGTTTACTGTGGCGGGGGTGAAAACCATGCAGTCTCTTACCCTTCGAGGAGGCGGAACACAGCGCAGCAGTCCTGGGTCAGGCCTCTCATTCTCAGAGCTTTATCCAGGCTGTCGTACACGGTCTGGCCGGGGCGGACGGTCACCTGCCACCAGGAAACAGGGTTTCAACAAGTCTCACCTTGAGTGACACATGAAGGGAGCCACGTGGATGGGTCTTTCGTCTCTTACGGGCTGATTAAAGGTTTTCTTTGTGTGCTCCTGTAATCTCATATTACAGTTTAAATACAGATTTCGGAACGGTGTCATTGTTGTTAGCTTATTTATAACTAAAAGACTTTGCCCCTCATATTGCAGAGGAATCCAACGGCTGATAAGTGATGGAAGGAATGAAGCACAGCTGGAACCCATAGCGCCAACTGTGGGCTCGCTTCCTCATGACCAGGCTGTGAAACGGGTCTGATGGAGGCAATAACTCGTACAAACGACTGTAGTCTAGTGGTTAGGGTGAGGGCTCTGGGTTCAAACTGCCAGTGTCCTCTACCTGTAGGTGTCCTCTACCTGTAGTAGAGCAGGCTACCTTTCGCCTAGCTGCAACATCATCTCAAAAATACAAATAGTCAAGTTGCTTTGGGTAAAACCTATTTAATTGATTTTACATAACTAGCGCTAAGTAAAAGGCTCCTCTGGTTGTGGGGAAAGTGATTTTAAGTTAACTAGTACTTAACCAGTAAAAGGCTCCTCTGGCTGTGGGGAAAGTGATTTTAAGTACCTAGTACTTAACCAGTAATGTATTTGTGCAAGTAAGCAGTGTTCACATCTCACCACGGTCCTCTGCTTGTTGGGCAGGTAGACCCTGATGGTTCCTCCTCCACGCGGAGCGTCCTCGGGACTGGTTTCTCCTGAGGAGGAGTAGGAGGAGGAGGAGGTGGAGGACATGGTGCGTGACGGGAGGAGCAGGGGAGGCTGCACTGGGACACGTCAACCTCAAAGGAGAGCTTCATGCACTTGGGATCCAGGAATGAGAGAGGCTTCACCTGGAACCTGACAACCATGCTACCATTACTACCAATGAGAGAGGCTTCACCTGGAACCATGCTACCATTACTACCAATGAGAGAGGCTTCACCTGGAACCATGCTACCATTACTACCAATGAGAGAGGCTTCACCTGGAACCATGCTACCATTACTACCAATGAGAGAGGCTTCACCTGGAACCATGCTACCATTACTACCAATGAGAGAGGCTTCACCTGGAACCATGCTACCATTACTACCAATGAGAGAGGCTTCACCTGGAACCATGCTACCATTACTACCAATGAGAGAGCTTCACCTGACAACCATGACGTACATGTACATTAGTAGTTTTAAGGTACATGTAGATTAGTAGTTTTAAGGTACATGTAGATTAGTAGTTTTAACGGTACATGTAGATTAGTAGTTTTAAGGTACATGTACATTAGTCGTTTTAAAGGTACATGTAGATTAGTAGTTTTAAGGTACATGTAGATTAGTAGTTTTAAGGTAAATGTAGATTAGTAGTTTTAAGGTACATGTAGATTAGTAGTTTTAAGGTACATGTAGATTAGTAGTTTTAAGGTACATGTAGATTAGTAGTTTTAAAGGTACATGTAGATTAGTAGTTTTAAAGGTACATGTAGATTAGTAGTTTTAAGGTACATGTAGATTAGTAGTTTTAAAGGTACATGTAGATTAGTAGTTTTAAGGTACATGTAGATTAGTAGTTTTAACAGTACATGTAGATTAGTAGTTTTAACGGTACATGTAGATTAGTATAATGTATGTATATATAATCCATGTGTAATACTATGTATGAACGAACAATATTTAGATAAATAGTGGGACGGATCTGGGGTCAATAAGTCAAACCTCATGAGTATTTACAAGCAAAATACGGCTGTCAATATATATCATAAAATATACATCGATATACATGAATATATATCAATATAGATCAATACATAATCAATATATCTGCATTACAAATGACAAGGAGGCGGTCAACCATTTGACAACTGATGCTGCAAGAAGTTGTTACTCTTATTAAATAACTCTGCAGTTCATAATAAATAAATGTTCATAATAAAACATTTGTACTTACATAGTAAGGCTTTTCAAGACACTCAAACATACTGTACAACGTCAGAGTAAATAACTAACTATCCGTGGTTAAAACATTAAAGTAACATTTAAAAAGGGACAGAGGAGAGATAAGACATTTAAAACAGTTTAGCTTAGCAATGGGGTTTGATTGCTGTGAATATGATGAAATGATGGGAGGCCATGTTGACGTTATTAAGTCGACTGATGTACCTGCGAGGAGACTCAACGTGTTGAGGAGGTGACAACGTGTTGAGGAGGTGACAACGTGTTGAGGAGGTGACAACGTTAGGAATCTGAAGTGTTTACTGATGCTGACGTGCTAACCGTTCTGCACGGGACTGGGATTATGTAGCTATGCTAAGCTACGCATGCTAACGCTAGCGAGCTAACTACGGTAGCTAAACTCAGCTATGGACGCTAATGCTAGCGAGCTAACTACGGTAGCTAAACTCAGCTATGGATGCTAATGTAGCGAGCTAACTAGGGTAGCCAAACTCAGCTATGGATGCTAATGTAGCGAGCTAACTAGGGTAGCTAAACTCAGCTATGGATGCTAATGCTAGCGAGCTAACAGGGCTAATAACTGGTGGCGACCGACGCGTCAGTTTTCGAAACTTATTTCCACGTATTTTTTAGCGTATACAAATAATGTGCAGTTCGTCCGGATAAATGAAAAGCCGTAGCGGACTGCGCTGTTCCTACGAGTGTTTCAGCTCAATGTAAAAACTCAAAAACCAAGTATTTGATCCGGTTTGACTGGAGCTGAAACTCTTACCTGGAGCAGCCATCTTGAAAGCTCTCAATCTAAAGTCGGATCTCGTTGAGAATTTCTGGGAAAACGGAAAACCTCCGCGATACCGGCTCCTGATTGGACGGCTGCTGAAGCCACGCCCATTGTTAACACAACTAGATACAAGGTGCGCGAGGTTCTGCGTGTTCGTATCTTATAATAAAATACTTGAATATTCAACCCCTAATAAACACAACAGGGTCGCTTAACCAATTCCTTACTCAAAATGTGTACATAAATGAAAACCAATGCATAGATATTAAAAACATTTTAATCATATATAAATGGATCAGAAACAAATGTAATGCAAAGATATGGTAAAATGCATAAGATTATTTTATTCACAACACGTCAAAACATAGCGTCCACGATGCGGACTGTTAAGCGATGAAGAGGAGATGGTGGTTCAGACGATGCACAGGTAGATCCTACTCCACACTGAGGAACTTCCTTTTCCTGGCAGTGTTGGTGTACGCATGGTGTCTCCATTCTATATCGGCAGCAGCCTCGTTGTCCAAGGTGCCGAGCTTGATCATGTACACTGGAGAAGTTAGGGTTAGAGAAGAGAACAGATGTAGCTGTAGTTAGATCTAGTTCCATGGCAAACCGATTTCGGTGCAAAAGATCTGTGAAATTCCCTAAGACATTTACAATGGATATGCAAATAAAACTAAACTACACGACTTGAGATGAATGTATTTTGTTGAAGTGCTCCTTCTGCCATCTACTCATTACAAGTGACCAAGGTTTTAACAGAGTCATACTTACACTTCATCTCAAACCTGGGTCCTACTTCTGTAAGGGCAATGTTCTTGTGGTCCGTTTTCTTATAGGTGTGATGTCTGCAAGTATACAAAACATATTTTTGATTATTTGCATCAACACAAATAAACAATAAACATGGAATATAATGTCATATTTAATATCTATGTCATATTTAATATCTATAATGTCATATTTCATGTATTTTCATGTTTACCTGAAGGAAATGAAATCCTCCTGGTTGGAAAAGGTAACCACTCGTTTGCTGTCCTCTTTTGGCACTGGAAAAAGATACTTGAGGATGTTGGACACCTGCAGGGAAACGTTCAGGTAACATCTGGTGAGAGGGGACCTAGAGTACGTCAGTGTATCCTAACAGGAAGTGTTTTAGACACATCGTACACATTGATCATATCGCCGCTTTCACAATGCGGAAGCAGCTCAGCTGTCCCACACGGCTCCTTGATCTACTGGTCCTCGAAGCTCCGGTGATCCACCATCACCTGAGGAGCATTAAGAAGAAGTACCGAAACCCACGACCCAAGACCAGGCGACTCACCCTTCTGCCGAGGCGTGAGGTGAAGTTGTGAAAGATGAGGTGGGGGAAGGCTTCAGACATGGTGCCTATGTCCGGGACGTCATGCCTCATCACCACATTGTAAAGAGTGAAGTATGCAGTGGGCCCAAATGGCAGGTGGCACACCATCAACCCGTCTGGAAACAAGAAGAACAAACTAATTCACACTGTGTAGAAGTATCAAGCTTTGGTGTCTTTCCTGTGCCAGCGTGTTCATTTTGAACGTGTTTAGTGTTCTCACTCTCACACGCATGCACACACAGCTGTATATTGAAGGTGTTTTTGGCAGGATGAAGTCATGTTGCTGTACCTGGCTGTCCTCTGGTTTCGTGGACGACCACCAGGTCTGTGACGTTGTTGGCTCTGCAGGCCTTCACCAGTGACCCCACCTCGTGGTTTCCTCTGTTCATCCGCTGGGAGCCCGGGAACAAGAGCTTCACCTCCTGAGGAACAGACGTTTACACCGGAATCACACTGGAATTAACTATTCATTTAACTAGTCAAGAGACGCTTTTCTCCTTACAGTGACTTACAATGATTCTTAGATACACGTCATTAAAGAGCAGGTAGGTGTTAGGTATCTTAAGGATGCCTACAGGTCAGATGGACTCCAGCGCCTTTGGGCTGGGAGTTTAACAACCTAGCCACTGCACAAGCGTTTCCTCCACATTCCGCAGCCTGTAGTCCTTTGGCAGCTAGTCATACAAGTAAAGGCTGGTCAACAAGGTGATGACTAATCTTCAGTCATCACGCTGTTGATGTCCGCACCAGAACCTGGATCCCGTACGTCACATCGTATAAAGGACCTCTGATTGTGATCGTAGGTAAGCATCTCATCACCCATCCGGATGCTGACCTTAGCGAACATCTTTAGGCGGGAGCTGGGGTCTCTGGATGTAGTGATCATGATCTTAGGGTCTTCCACGCCAGCCCACTTGTACTCATCATCCATGTGAGAGGTGGCTCCTGTACATGGTCGTTATAACACAGTCTTGGATTGGGAAATACTCACATAATAACAATAAACAAATAACATTCCAGTTCGCACCTTCCATGGATTATTACGGCAGCATTTCCAAGCCCGATGTAAAAGCTGAGCAGGCAAACGTTGCCCGCCAACGCAGACATTCAATAATGCATTTGCACTGAAATAAATGCGATAAAAACAACTAATGATTTTGAGTAAATTTGGATGCAAATTTGGATACAACACCATGGCTAACACCATGGCTAACACCATGGCTAACACCGGTATGCTAGCGTCAGTGACAACAACACAGCATGCGCTACTGCGATACTTCCTGTTGTCTTCCTGTTGACCAAGCAACATATCAAACATGGCCGACATAGTATTTAGACTGGGAAATACACATGTATTTATTATTATTTAGACTGGGAAATACACATGTATTTATTATTATTTATACTGGGAAATACACATGTATTTGTTATTATTTAGACTGGGAAATACACATATATTTATTATTATTTCGATTCTTTTTGTATGTATTATCATCATCATCAGGAGTCAAGACACTTGCCTTCTGCACCCTCGTCGTCATATTCCAGGAGTTTTTGTAACTGCAAAGCATCTTTGCGTACTTCGGTTGGGAGTAAACGATTTTCTGAAAAGAAACAAAACAGTGGCAATCATGAAGGCATCACCCTAACCCCTAACTCTACCAGCAATACAACACTAACCCTAACCCCACCCCTATAT
>OOFB01024855.1:4452-18776 GCA_900323305.1 Trachyrincus murrayi
TAAAAAAAAAAAAAATTAAGAGGGGGGGGGGGGGGGGGGTTCATTCACAAAAGAAAAATCCACAGAATTTCTGGTGTGTGCCATTGCAATAATATCCTTGTTAGCCATACCCCTCATAAATCGTACAATACAAAATCATATACAAATACCAAAAAGTGTCTCATTTGATCACAGAGGGAGATCGGGTTGCCAAGCCTCTAGATATGGACTGACCAGGAAAAGGCCAGCATCTATTCCTAGCCTAAACCAGAAGGAACCAACTGCCGGGTAGTAATTGGACCCTGTACTGCATGTGACGTTGCTGGATACGGTTTCAATGGCCATAGGCAGAATATTTACGCTACTCACTGCTACGCTCCTGAATTATCCCTCCCTTTGAAATCAACGCACAGGCAACCAAACGGACCAATACAACGCGGGCAAGCACGTTTTGTCACTTTCGCACAATCCAATCCGATTCCAAGGATCAAATCACACTCCGCCTTCATCTTGTGCCTGCAATACTTGGAAGCGCGTCATAATCTTTAACCTTTTCAACCAATCATATCATGTTTCCGTTCCACCCAATGTGAAGCCTGCCACGGCCTACCACACAGCTGACTGGGATCACGGTTTTCCTTTGTTTTGTGCTGCCTATTGGTAGTGTAAGAGTGTGTAACTACCTTCGGTGTGTTGCAGAGGTAACGTAGGACCTCTCCTATGTACTGAATCACCGTCACTTTGTGTTTCCTGCAATCAACCCAGAACTGTGAGGCAGAGAACTTCCTCTTCAGAATGATGGTTGAGCCTATATCACAACAAAAGCAGAAAACATATATATATTTTAACAGTTAACTTTTCATTGTGTGGAATTTATCAATTTATATGAAAGGTGCTGTAGGTAAGATTTAAGAAGTGTAATTTGATAGAAATGCCATAGCCACCAGTCAGCTATTGCCTCTGTATGAGACAATCATTTCTGACCAATCAGGGCATCTCTTCTCTGATTGGTTTGGGGAATCCATCTTGCCTGTCAATCACATTTTCGCACACGCCGTTATCATAGCTCCACCACAGGTGTGTGAATTTTTTTGGGTTGCTTAATTTCAAAATCTTCAATCCTTTTGAAGGTCAGCAAATGTGTTTTAATAGTTAAATGTGATGGCAGCAGCTTTAGCAAATCGATGTCCTGTATGGCGGCATGATGTTATCCATAGTCCACAGGTCGAGAAATATACTTAAAACATAAAACACGAAACTCTAAACAAAAGTAGCCAGGCTTGTATCTGCCTCTGGGAACGCTCTCTCGCCCGGATGTAAACAAGTTCCCGTAATGTCTGGCTTGACTCACGCTTACCGCACAATGCACCATGGACGTTGTAGTAAATTGACAATATTATACAACTCGCGTCTGTAGTTTATTCTGAGCGTTTTTGTTTGGTTTGTGGGTACATTTCGACAGCTTGGGACACTATGATCACACCATGATGACACTAAAAATGTGGCTGTGATTGAGCATACTTGACAATCATAATATTTTACAACACTTCCTCCATTGGCCATGCTTAAAACGTACATAAGCGATAAGTGCCGATATAATCAAGGTTGCAATCTGTAATCAAACACATTTCCAGTGTTTGGTTTAAGCATGCTTACCATTCAGACTCAGCCTAACTAAACCTGAGGTAAGTTAGAGTGTCTTGTAGCACGTAGGATGCATGTGCAGCTATCTTCCATTGATAAAGAGTGCAGTGAACTTCGACCCATTTTAAGGAGAGCACTTGGTAGTCCTGTGGTCTCGGTCTGGCTCAGGTTTATGGCTTAACGTTGACAAAAGGCTCTTTCATGTGGTTTCCCATGGAGACGGTTAGAGGCTGAACAGGCTCAGTTTGGTTTACTTCAGTACAAACAAGTTAGGCATTTGCACTCGGGCTGTCAAAATTGAAAAAAAAAGATTATTCCTTCTAAAAAGACACAGGTTCGAATCAGTCGAACATCGCAGAGTTTTCTTCGCATATTGGTGTGATAGTTTCCTCCAATGTACACATATCGAAGACAGCCGCAATAGTGCTGCTTTTTTTTTTACGAACAATTGAATATACATTTTCACTATCGAATGTTTTCAAATTTATAATATTCGTTCACAGGCCAAATTTGCACGAGTCCTTGTTGATAAGGCTTTGGATTCATTGTCTGAATAATCAGTGCTGAACAGGCTGTTGATACTACAGCACCTGCTAATGAATTAGAAATCCCATGCCACAGAACCCAATTATGGGTCATTTTCAATTCAGGCAATTTTGTTTCAATTATCATTTTCATTAGACAATATATTTGAAGTGTGGTAGTCTACCAAGACTCTCTTCAAGGCAACAGCCAGCGGAAAATACAACTACGGGAGTGTGAAAATCAACACAACAGGCCCACACAATTCCCTGACATCTAGAGAATACAATTTAAACTTTTGACCAAACCATCTTTCATTCTTCCTGGAGTCACAAACGACCTCAACATATCACCTGTCTCGATGGAGCCAACGAAGCCAATGAGGAACCCGGCTGTGTGGTAGAGGGGCAGGTTGAGGTAAACTACATCACCAGCTGTGACACCGTTGGACGACAGGACCGCCAGCGCCATGAGGAGACGGTCCTGGTTGACCACAGCTGCTTTGGGAAGACCTGCAGTCACACGTAGAGAAGTGAAGCGAACTCCGGTTATAGGCGGGACAGTGTAGAGGCTTGGGTCTTTTAATTCCCAGACGAAAGGTACGGGGTTGGAGCTGCAATCAATCCATCCTACCTGTAGGCCTCCGTGAGCAAGATGTCTAACCCCTACCTGATCAGATCAGGAGTAGAACACAACATTTTGTGGTCTTCATAAATGGTTTGTAAACCATATTAGAGGCCTTAGACAATAACGATGCTTTACCACTAAATTCCTATAGATAAACTGCAGGGTTTTGTAGTTGATATGAATTATTAAGCAGTTGATATGAATGATTAAGTTCTACTGCGGCACAATACATGTAAAGTTCGTGACAGAATCAGGCTCTGACCATCCATACATGACAATATCATGTCATTATTAGTCACAAGCTTCCATTTATTGTATGTCTTCATGCTAATGGGGTATGCACTGTATGCTGTTGATTCTTGGTGATACATTATACCTGTAGTTCCAGATGTGTAAATGAGGACGGCGGGACTTTTAAATGTGACGTGTGATCTGAAGGATCGCGGCACCGGTGCATCTGAGGCCTGCTCCACCGCACTGGAGAAGCTTTCAACACCACATAGATCACATTCCTTGGCCATCAGCAAGATGGTCACACTCCGCTCCTTTAGTGAAGACAGCACATCCCGCACAGCGTCCGTTAGCTCTAGGAAGAAATAGTATTGCAAACAATACACTTGTGATAGCGAATTTATCTGAAGTAGAAGTAGGCCTGCATACCATGCATGCATGCATGCAGAGCCACTGGCATGGCAAGCACTCATGCAAAACAAAAATACGTTTTTGACAACTGTGTTTGCGTATGCCACATAGCAGTTCATGGCATAATTAATCACTTGGCGTGTGCAATGCATGGACCTCCTGGTACCGGGCGGCAGCCTTACCTGATGCTGCGATCAATACTGCAGCGTCGCTGCAGCTGAAGCAGTGCAGCAAGGACCCGGAGCGGTTGTTGTGGTTGAGGAGCGCCACGGGGGACCCTAACTTCGCCAAGGCCAGGCAGATGAACATAAAGGCGGGTTCATTGCCCATGAAAAGCGCCACCGTGTCCCCGGCATCGTACCCGGGGTGAGACAGCAGAGCGTTCGCTATCTTGTTGCTGGTCGTGTCTGCGTCCTGGTATGAAAAGCGCTCGTTTTCGAAGACAACAAACGTCTCCTGGGACCGTGCAGCCGTTTGTTCTAGAAATCGGTCCACAAAGAGAAACGCGGGTCTCCTCCTCCGCCGTAAGATGTAGGTTTTTGCGATACGGAGCAGTTTCACTAGGTAAAAGGCATCCTTCCAAAAGTAAGGCCAACATCTTCTGAGTAGGAGTGGTAATATGCATAAACTCGCCAGAAATATGGAAATCATGAACATCTCGGTCGTGTTGGTCTACTTGGTGGTCGAGTCGAGGCGAAGTGAAAATTAAATCAAAACGTAAATCGTTGAGTTTCTCCAATTTTTCAAACTTTTCTTTTTGTGGGCGGGTGCTTCTCACTTTCCGCATTCTTCTTGACTACATCTGAACCCCACCTCTTGAGGGTTTGAAGGTGGGTTTGAGCATTGGGTTCATACGTTTTACCACAGGCCAGAGAGTAGTCTTGACATCTAAATAAGCCAGCAACAACTGCACAAACACTCGCATGAAAAGCACTATTCCAAAGACGTAGGCCTAATTTATCAATTAAGGCGTATTCGTTATCTGAAGGTATTGAGGTGCCTTGCTCAAAGGCATCTGGATACTTTTTCAGGAGTCAAGTTGGCAACCCTCCAGTTAAGATATCCTGCACCGACTGCTTCCCTCCCGCTTACAGACAGACTCATGGCACATTTTGTACACTAAAATGAATTGTTGGACGTCTATATTAAATGTAGACATTGTCTAAGTAGACTTGTCTCAGAATCCCTATGGGTTTACTTTATAGTACTGGCCTATGCATTCTGGTTATGTCTGTACACACACAACAAACAGCTGAACGACTGAGGTAGGAACAGGTGTGTGAAAACCAATTAAAATACGACTGTTTCATACTATAACGACCACACATCAGAACAAATTAATGCGTTAGCTAGGCCAACAAAAACGTTTCTGAAAACGTGTTTTCAGTAAATCAGGAGAATCCAAGTGGAGAAGAAACGAGAGGAGAAGACTAGACTAGAGGGAGGGAGAGATTATGGCATTAGGTAGGCAAAAAGGCTATACAATGTAGTGTTTAAGAGTACTACATTTTGAATTAATGAGATGGGGAGATATATATATATATATATTCCCAGGCCTATATATTCCCATCTCATTTTATATATATGTGCGTTCTTACCGTGTTGTTTCATGCAAGTTATATAAACGAGGTTTGGCAATATAGACAAATAAGTCATTCATGTGTTGGTCTGTAACACAACCGCAGTACTGGGAGTGGGCGTGATGTCATGACCACATTAAAGAGGGCACATTGAGCGATCGTTTCGGTGCTACTGGAGTCAAATCCTTTTACGGGAGTATCGATCACACACACACACACACACACACACACACACACACACACACACACACACACACACGCGCGCGCACACGCGCGCGCGCACACGCACGCACGCACGCACGCCACACACACACACACACACACACACACACACACACACACACACACACACGTATATATATATATATATATATACACACATACGTTTTATAGTCTTTCTCTCCCTCCCTCTAGTCTAGTCTTCTCCTCTCGTTTCTTCTCCACGTGGATTCTCCTCTCGCTTACTGTAAATGTACGTTTAATAAAACAGAATTGTGTACGTTTTTGTTAGCCTAACGCATTTATCTGTTCTGACGCGTGGTCATTATGCTAGTATTAAACAGCTGCCTACTATGACAGAGGTATCAAAGGTATCACAGTTGCCCATGAGAAGCAGCAGTTGCAAGGAGCTGTGTTTTGGTGCAAACCAAATGTTATTATGTAGGCTACACGTATGTAACAAAATGCTTAGGAGCTGAAGATGGCCTTTGGCATTAGCCAGAGAGAGTAGGTAATACCACGTCTACTCCAGCCGCAGGTCTTTGAAATACTAGTTGTGAAATACTGTGAGCACAGTCCAGTAAAGAGCAGGTGGTGATACTGCTATCTCCTTTGGAGACATAGCCTATGTGTAACCCCAACCCTCAATAATATCGATACATAAAGATTATATATCTATATATATATATATATATCACATAGGCTATGTCGCACAACACTCTCTCACTCACAAAACATACTGATAACTTATTTAATGTAGGCCTATGTCTTAAATCACACTTCTAACAGTTTCCTAACAGTAAAACTGTAAAATGGTTTATTGTAAAATAACTGTTAGCTCAACACTTGTCAAAAATGTAAATGCACAGTACATTTGTAGGTCTATAGGCCTACCGTTGAGAACGACTTAATCAAACGCCCCACCCTGTAGACCTGCCCTTCAGTAGCCTACTTTTGCCTCGAGCAGCCTACTTGATAAGAATGTGCTGTCCTAAGGGCTGTGTAGTGTTTCAGGCTGTATTTTACCCACGTCACGTTGCTTCAGGACTTGCGGGCGACCAATGGCCCGGGAGACACGTAGGTCCACTGCCCTCTATATAAAGTGTCCTGTGAGCCGGGGCTGCGTCCATTCAAGCCTGGGGTTGATTCCGAGCCGCTGCGAAGCAACACCACTTTACATATTTCACAGCCCGCAATTATTGCAGTGGACAATGCTGCGAGTAAGATGTCTGAGAGGAGGTAGCAGGGGCGCCGAGGCAGCCCATCTGATCGGAGCCATGGTTGGTATGACATCCTCGGTGGTTTAAGGACTATGCCAAATTTAAAACATTTAAACACATTTTATGCACCAGAAACCAAGGATAATAAAGCACTTCAGTTGCAAAAACTGTTGGCCGATCCCATTTATCTAAATGGTTTGTGTATATATATATATATTTTTTTTTTAAATACAAATGTTTTTTTAAAATGTTCTTCGGCACTGGGTTTGAGGGGGAAAAGAAACCAATTACAGCGGACCTCAAGGAATCAAAGTATTTTTTAATAAATCGGCTACTCGCGTGTTTTGTCGGTCGTGAGTGACAGGGGCCAACTGCTGCAGATGCTCTCGACCTCAGTAACACGACCACCGCGCATGCGCCGGCTAACAGGCCTACTGTCAGCTCGAAGACGTGTCAGTTTTCACAGATAACGTTTCCTAATGATGACCATACTTTGACTTAGAACAATAATATGCTTTAATGAATGAGTTTTTTTAAATTCATTATCGTTGGTAATCTAATCAGAAACTGTTGTTGGGGTTGCATTCGAACAGCAGGCCTATTTTAATTGTGTTGACTGATCTAGTAGGCTAGGCCATAGGCCTACTTAAAGTTATGGTATTATGGGTGTCAGCTTATTGGCTTTGGATCAAATAAAAACTAAACTAAATGTGATAGCTTCCGGTTAAGTCAACAAACAATATTTAGCCTATATCCACTCAGAAATCAACTCGTCGTTTCACTTCATGGATTAAAAAAAACGTAGTCTATTTTATTGTCCTGCAGGCCTATTCTAAATAGCATGTATCTTAAATCACTTGCATGTGCCCTCCCCGGATGACGTATTGGTTTATCTGTCTTTGGTCCACAGCTCGGACGACGGGTGCAGAGGGCCTTTCAGAGCGCCTCCAGTGCAGCTGCACCACAGCCACGACCCATCGCCACAGAAGAACCGGTTACTGAGCCCGAACAGGAGGAGTGCCCTGTCTGTGCCTACAACGAATGGGACCCGCTAGAAGAGGTTATCGTGGGACGTGCAGATAATGCTCGCGTGCCTCCCTTTACCGTGGAAGTCAAGGTAAAAGAGATGAAAGTGGAGGTAAAACTCTGGTTAATCATGGGTTTGTCATTAGGCTACTCCGGCGAGTAGCCTAATAACAAGCATTTCCTTCCTGCGGAAAGAAATGTCTTAACCAGCCGCAGCCAAGCTGTGAAGGGCTATTGAATAGCAGGGTTGGTTCATATCCAATGCAATGGCTTTTAGGTTCAAATGTACATGTAATCCCTTTTCTATGTGCAAACCAAGTAGGGATGGAGTGTGATGTTTGTCTGATGTTGTCTGATTGTCTTATAGACAGTTGGACTTTGTAAATCGTGTTTTCTTCACTGGCTTGACACGCTGTCCTATTTGTAACACACCATTGACAGGCTAACACGTATGAGAAGCACTGGCCCTTCTATCAGAAGTATGGGGGCCAATCTTTTCCTGAGGACCACTTGAAGAAAGCCGTTGCTGAGATTGAGGAAATGTGCAATATTCTGCGCCACGAGGGCGTAACAGTTCAGAGGCCGGAGCCGATCGACTGGTCCATGGAATACAAAACTCCAGATTTCACGTCACCAGGTGACCACCAGGGGGAGGGCTTGTTGACCATTTTTAACACTTTATAATTTTTTATTTGGCTGCTGTTCTTATTTAATGACCGGATACGACCAAATGTGACAAAACTGAATAATGAAATTGATCAGGTGTTTGTACCGATGTTGACCGACTACTAACGGCATTGTCCCTGTCCTCTGACCCGGTGCCGCGTGCAGGCATGTACGCCGCCATGCCCAGGGACATCCTCATGGTCGTGGGCAATGAAATTATCGAGGCTCCCATGGCTTGGAGGGCCCGCTTCTTTGAATACCGGGCCTACAGGCCTCTGATCAAGGAGTACTTCAAGAAAGGTGCTAAGTGGACCACGGCTCCCAAACCCACCATGGCGGACGAGCTGTACGACCAGGTAGGTAGAACCTCAAGAATGGGGACACGTCATTATCACAACACACCACACCATCCAAAACGGGGTCACTTCCTAACGAAGCGTTGGTGGCGTCTGGTCAATGATTGAGTTGATGGATTTGCTTATCTAACGTCTTGGCGGTAGTACTGATTGTCTCTTTTCCATTATTTTGCGCAACTCTATTCTCCCCACCAAGCCAGGACCCCAAACGCCCTGTTGATTTACCCCCCCTCTCCCCTTCCTCATCACGCAGGACTACCCCATCCGCACCGTGGAGGACAGACACAAGCTGGCTGCCCAGGGGAAGTTCGTGACCACCGAGCACGAGCCCTGCTTTGATGCCGCCGACTTCATCAGGGCTGGGAGAGACCTGTTTGTTCAGAGGAGTCAGGTATGTGTCGGGACACCGGGTGTAACTGGGTCGGTACTGCTGCTGCTGATGTGTTCTGTTGCTCTGTGGCGTTATTTGTGTTTGTCCCAGTAACACGCAGGCACAGCTCGACACGCTTATCACATTCCACACAACAAGGGCTCCAAACTCTCCGGCGACGTTCTGCCGGACCTTGATCAGGAGAAAACACACAAACACTCGGACGAAGATTAGATAAAGCAAGCCTTTGCTACTTCTGTGGAAAAGTTACAGCTTTTGTAGAGGCTTAAGTCGAGGTCATATAATATGCTTCATATCCCTGGGGAACATTTCTTGTGAAGTCTTTCTTGTCTTTGTGTCCTACATTAGTCAAATATGCATTCAACAAATTAGTGTTTAACACATTTGCACACATAATGTTAGAAATCATGTAAAATCTAGCATGTTCTGTTGCAATCAACAGAACAGAATTACAAATTGACATACACACTACTTATGATATCAATGTATACATATAATGTTAAATGCTTTACATTAAAAAAAACATTTAAATTAATTCCAATAAGAATTGTATATGCGAGTTCAATATCCCATATATGGGCATATCCCATATATGGGGAACTGGGGAAGAGCAAAACACATGACTGACATCACTTCCTGTCATGTTATGTCTAGGTAACAAACTACATGGGAATTGAATGGATGCGTCGTCACCTTGCCCCAGAGTACAAGATACACATCATTTCATTCAAAGACCCCAATCCCATGCATATCGATGCCACCTTCAACATCATTGGACCAGGACTGGTGCTGTCCAACCCTGACCGGCCCTGTCGTCAGGTCAGGCTGGAACCTCTCTTTACCCAAAACAACACATTTAGTCCCACCCAAAATACTGAATGAAGTGTAGCCCTTGACTGGGGGTGTAATGTATGTTATGTAATAAAACAGGGATTGGCATTCTAAAGATGGATACGGACAGGGATGTATATCTTTTAAACATTCAGCAATAATATTAGTTGGATGCTTTTATTGCTCTCAGTTTCACCGATAAGTCACTTTGGATAAAAGTGTCTGCTAAATTACTAAATGTAATGTTAATGAGATTAGGAATGAGAGAGAAACGTTGTTTTTTGCTGCCCTCTAGTGAAGTAACAATTCTCTGCTCTTTTTTTTTTTGTACGTCCAGATTGAGATGTTTAAAAAGGCTGGCTGGACTGTTATCAAACCTCCAGTGCCCCTGATTCCAGATGGTAAGCATAGAAAACCAATACTCACCAAGTATTCAGCGCTTTTACTTTTCAGTTATTTATTTTTGAAATTTGAAACGTAACTTTTCTTGGGTTCTCCTTGCAGACCACCCACTGTGGATGTCCTCCAAGTGGCTGTCCATGAACGTTCTCATGCTGGACGAGAAGCGTGTCATGGTCGATGCCAATGAAAGCACCATTCTTAAAATGTTTGAAAATCTTGGTAAGTGTTTTTATAATTTTTTTAATAATCTTTTTTCCTGAAAAGATAGTATACTTCATATTGATTTCACTTGCCTAGTATTCCTGAAGTCCTTTTTACCGTTGCTCATTACTTTAGAATGTACTGAAACACAATATGCCGTTACTTATCTTACTCAAAATAAATTTCAATCAATCTATCAATATCTTTATTAACAACACAGGCATCAAAACCGTCAAGGTGAGCATTCGCCATGCCAACTCCCTGGGGGGTGGTTTCCACTGCTGGACAACCGATGTCCGTCGCCGTGGCAACCTTCAGTCTTACTTCCACTAGCCTTGCCAGAAATAGGCAGTTTATATTGAGCTTTTAAGGCTAAAGTCTCTACCCCGCATTTGTTATGTATTACATGAATATTATGGCAAAAAAGACAAGGAAAATAACTATATACATATATATATATAATATCTACACCTACATCTTAATTCAAATGTGCTGTGTTCATGAACAGTAAAATATTGTTCCCCATGTTTAAAATCAATAAAAAGGTTAACCAGTAATTTAGGACTTTTAAATATATATATATATATATATATATATATATATATATATATATATATATATATATATATATATATATATATAAATATATTTAAAATATATATTTAAACCTTAAACAAAGTCTGTACATTCAGAATCGGGATTGTGACTTTAGGTCTTACATTACTATATGATTTGTGCCACTTTAGCAGTGCTGTGCGTTTAAATGTCTTTGCAAACAGCTTTGTTCAGAGATATATGCTCAATAGCAAATAATCAGAACAAAAAAAAAAGCTCAATAATCTCAATATTAACTGCGTTTCTGGCCTGGCTATTGTAGAGAACATAGGAGTAGGAAAGTTGAGGATGGGGTACAATTGGCATGATTGGTCATCAGGGGTGTACAAGCGACCGCTTGGTGAACACTATTTTCTGTATTATCAATTAATGCGGGATTTTCCAGAATGTTTTTTCTATCAAACAAATGTGTGAAGGTTTTTATATATAGGTCATTAAACAGTATTAATTCCGTAAGAATGTTATTTTTTAAAGGATTGGGATTAAACAAAAACGTTCTATTTATATTTTTCTTCTGTACATGTTATTGTACTTTCATATATTTTTCAATGTTTCCCAACAATTGGTGTTTTTATATATTTACCTAAAACAAATGAGGAGGTCCATGTTGTATATTGTATACCTTAAGCCTCTAGCTGTTTTCTATTCTTGCAAATCTGGGCCAGTTATATGCTATTAGTCATTCTCACTACTGCTTGGCTGCTTTGTAGGCCTATGTAACAAATAATCAAGCAAATGGAGAGACATGGTAGAAGCTTTGTTATTGTTTAACATTAATAAACATATTGAAAAATAAAAGTCTTGTTTGTGTCCTTGTATTGTTCACAGAAGTAGTATTAGCTCATTGCAACAATGTTCATATTGAACAGAATTAAAGAATGAATGGAAATAGCTGTTTTCCCCTGTATTTTGGAAGATGGGTTGCAGGTGTCAATGTGAGGATAAGATGAATAATACAACTAAATATCTTCTCACTAGACCCTGGTTTATTTTAGTGTCATGTTGATATGAGCATATTCGATGAGGCATTTGAAACCTGATTCCTAATCAGTCACTACAACATACTATGACTATACTATAATATACTATAATTTACTATTACTATACTATAATATACTATAACATACTATTACTATACTATAATATAGTATAACATACTATTACTATACTATAATATAATATACTATAACATACTATGACTATACTATAATATACTATAACATACTATTACTATACTATAATATACTATAACATACTATGACTATACTATAATATACTATGACTATACTATGACATACTATGACTACTATAATATCCTATGATCATCACGATACTGTGATGATCGCTGGGCTTTAACGTCAAACATGCATTGCCATAGAAGTCCTATTGAGTCTAAAGTACCAGGCAGCCAGTTGATGGTGGATGAGGTTTTGCAGGCCAGACTGACAGCAGTCAAAGCCGGGAGGAGCTGCTGGGGTTTGTCTTATTAGCTCCTTGGCCTCAGAGGCAGAGGGAGGAGTGATGGAGTGGTGTGCATGCTTTTATATTGTAACGGACATGACCAGAAGACATGCCAAATAGGAGCACTCACCACTTATTCCAGCACAGTCCAGCGACATATGAATGCAGCACCAATGCTAGGCCTACATCTTGTGTTTTTCACTTGGCATGGTAAAACATAATGAACTCAGAGGAAGGTGCGAACACACAGCGAGACAGTGGCTGGGGCACCAACATACACCAAGTAATAATATAATACTCCATACTATTATGATTATTATAACTGATTTATGAATGAACTACAGGCCCCAGATCAGCATCATGTTGAACCAAATCGTAAATGGAGAGTATCTCTATTCTCGCTCCCTTCAGATGTAGTTAAAGGGGTTTCTGCAATAATTGTAATGCTCTTTAAGATGGCGGTGGGGATTCCCCCAAGGGGGGTGAAAGCAAGTTCAAGAGGATCGCTGTACACATGGTTAAACTTTGCACAATTGGTCCGGTTAAAAACCAGCTTGATGCTTGTTTTTCATTAAGATCTATTTAGAAAATATAGCTAGAAAATAGTTTTCCTTCTATCCACGTGGATGTTCAACAAACATTGTGCTGTTTTGTGCTGTCCTCTCTGTAACCTCTTAGCAGCTCATGGCTTGAGAGATTCTAGATTGTCCTGCTTCATAATGTCTTTTAATTTATCTAAAAGCAAAACGTTTTTTTCACTAATCACCAATTATAAAGCAATAACTCAAAATAAAAGATAAGTTACTTTTCCAGTGCAACAGACACATTTTAAACCTGAAATGTCTGTATGGTATTCTGCTGCCACCTACTGACAATAACTAAAACAACTAGAGTGTAAAGTGGGATTTTAATTAAGCTACGGTGTATATTTTATATAATTGTATTATTTTATAATTTACTGGTGAATGTAATATACTATAAATGGATGCAATAATGTGTCGGATTAAATATATTGCTGGGCATGAAATACTGCTAAATGCTCACCCTATGTGGCAGGCTCCTGAAAAATAGGCTACACTTGCTGTTTTCTGTCTGGCTTCATCTTGATGTTGGCAAGCAAGTTAAAGGATAACGTCGGCGCTTTTCAACCTTATCTCTTATCCATCCACATTAGGGACATAGTGTGAAAAACATTCCGATGCTCTGTGTCTCTGGGGTGCAGCTGAGCACAGATGCAAACTCTTACCCCGAAAGTTGCGAGTCGGAAACTCGGGTACGGTTTCTCAACCCCCAGTTCAAGCTTTAGTGTCATTTGACGTCATTTCAACATGGCCCCCCGCGTCGTATGCAGTGAGAAAAAATATACATTTCATAAGATTGTATGAATTTAAACATTTTGAAACATTTCTGATATTTACAGACCAACCAGCATACCAATACAGTAGTTGGTTAAACCCATACAATTAAAACGTTAATGCTGTTATTAGCTGTTTTAAGATGACGCGTTTCCCACTTTGGGACAAACGTGGAGGAAAGGTAAACATCATGAGGACATGTGCTCCATCGGCCGTAGCCCATATTGAACTGAGGGACATTGGCCACAACTGCATGCTAACTGTAGACAGTACAGGCTCAGTATGTGCAGACAACACATGATACAGCAGTGCCGTCACCTTGGAAAAGCAACTGTTGCTGTGTCTCTTGGACACTGGATAGAGTTATAGTTGTTGAACTGGGAGACAATTTAAAGTCGCATACTGTGCTATTCTCCTGAGCACTATCATGTCAAATATACTGGATGTATATTTACAAAAACATTTACACACACACACACACACACACACACACACACACACACACACACACACACACACACACACACACACACACACACACACACACACACCAGGTGCCTATTTCAAGGAGCAGGTTAAGATATGTT
>OOFB01024858.1:8081-18563 GCA_900323305.1 Trachyrincus murrayi
CGCCGCCGCCGCTGCTGCCGCCGCCACCGCCGCTGCTGCCGCCACCGCTGCTGCCGCCACCGACGCCGCTGCTACTGCCGCTGCCGCCGCTGCCGCCACTGTGGCCACCGCTTCCTCCTCCTTCCTGGCCTGGGCGGCTGCCCGCTCCTCCTCCTGCTCCCTCAGGCGCAGGGCGGTCGCCTTCTTCTCCTGCTCGGCGTGACTCTTCATGTGGGCGCTGCGACTCTTCACCTTGGTGAACACCCTGGAGAGGGGAGACGGAGAGCTGCTACTAATCACCCTTTACTAATCACCATCCTTTACTAATCACCATCCTTTACTAATCACCCTTTACTAATCACCCTTTACAAATCACCCTTTACAAATCACCCTTTACAAATCACCCTTTACAAATCATCCTTTACTAATCAACACGTGAGGTCATAGGGTCACACAACAACAAAGACATACATATGAAAATATATCCATATTCATTAAATGTATGAAATAATTCCACTAAGTTCCATAGGTCCAACTAGATGTACACCTTATATATCTGCTAACATGAGCACTGACTTTAAGCTGTGGCGGGGAGATGTTAAGAGTTGCTATATGTTGTGCACAAGGGAGGAGGGAGAGAGGAGTGGCTTTGCTGTCATTTCACTTCCAAGATTTGTTTTGTGTGAATGTTCTGCCCTCTAGTGGCGTGAAATGGTTATCCGTGTGTATGTGCATTAGTATTAACGATTCATTATTTAGGTCATAATTTGATTAAATGATTGAACCTATACAATCTGCACACGCACACACCTGCTACACTTCTTGCAGGGGAAAACTCCCTCGGGGTCCTGGGAGGGTTTGGAGGGCGCCCGGTTCTTCCTCCCGGCCGACTCGGGGCGGGGCTTGCGCGGGGCGGGAGCAGGGTGGGCCTGGGGGTGGGTGCCCTTCTTCAGACTTTCCAGCTTCTCCAGCAGCACCACGGACCCCGCCTGAAGCATTGGGGTTATGTGTCATATTTGACTTTCCTACTCTTTCAAGCAAGGGCAACAAACTGAAAAGACACCAACCATGCAACCTTGCCAGCTCATTTCATGCACACACATTTGATGCACCTATTCCAACAACGCAGTAAAAGTAAAAACGGTTTAAACAGTTGTTTATGCGCTATTATTATTTTCTATTCAAATCTAAATGAAACTCCCTCTTCCTGTACACCTGAACTCTTGTTTTGTGATGTCGTTAACCTGTCCCTGCCGGCAACCCCCAAGCAATCATATGAATGTAACGTCTCCGCTCCCCCTCATAAAACCACACACACACACACACACACACACACACACACACACACACACACACACTTTTACTTGGTAAAAGTGTGTGTGTGTACAAAAAATACATATCTGGGTACAAAAAATACATATGTGTGTGGGTACAAAAAATACATATCTAACAAAGTTTTTGTATCACAAATTCTGTTTGATAGCTTCCTCACAGGGAGTGACGCTTGCTTGAGTTCCTGCCCTAAAAGCTGATTCATAACAAAACCCTAAGTTATGAAATATGAAACCTCCTGATAGAGAGGGAGGAAGTAGCCTCCCCTGTTCCCTGCCTCCCATCCTTACACCAATATCCCTATTCCAGCGCAGTAGACTAGAGGGTAGGGACAGTGAATCGTCTACACAGCCAAGAATCATGGGTGGAGGAGCAGAAATACAGGAGAGGACCTGTCAACGTTGTTGGGAAAGGAGGGACCATACATACATTAGGAAAGCACTAGTTAAATTGCAATTGCAATGTCTTTTTGCACTTCATTTGCAAAGAACTGTATGTTTCAGTGCCATTTTGTACATATCATTTCTAATCTTCACTAATGCAGATCCAACCATTTAACCTAGTTGAGCTATCCTGAGCGATCTAAAAAAGATAAGAGTCAGCATGCTGAATGAGGAGCAGCGACTTTGTAAGGGCAGCTCAGATGCAGAGATGACCTTTTGGAGCTGATCAGATGCTAAACGCCAGACGAGACACAGCTGGTGCACTTACATAATCATGGGCTTGGAGCGACTGAGTGACTCTTGCCAAGCTGCCATCTTGGATCCGATCGCAGGAGTCTTTCTCCCTTTGTTCATCCCCTTCCACCTTTGGAAGAGGAACACACATGGCAAAACGTCAGAAATATTAGAAACTTTTTTTAAACTAAAACACTTCACAAGAGAGTTTTCTCTCTCTTGTCACAAGGACTGTTGTGACCACTACATTAGATTTAGTGTCTCCCGGTGTTAACAAGACGAGTTCAAATCACTATAAATATGCTAAACTTAAGATTATGTCTCTGCATGTATAGGCTAACACTGTAACACTAAAATGTTTTGTTTTTTTAACTGTTCCCACGACAAACGTCTACCTTAATTTCCGCCAGAGACTCTGTGCTCTTCTCGGGTGAATCTGGAGGGCCGTATGTCGGAGCTCCACTGCGGCCCATCTTCACCTGTTTCTTATAGGTGTAGTAGAACTCCACGCACTGGCTCACCGTCTTCGTCCGCACCTTCACAGTCACCCAAAGAAAGCAGTGTTCACGCGTCATTTATTTTAGTCATTTAGTAGCATTGTGTTTTCTCTTTTTCTATACGACACGATTGGGCCTCATGCAAGAACCACTCGTACGACCGGACTTGTGCTTGAATTGAGAAGTTCCTCTTCGTACGCACAAAACCTACGAGTGGTCTAGACTGGCCAAAGCAAAAACAACAACGTTGTTTGGCCAAGCGATTCCTATTCCTGGCTTTTACCAATGATTACGCAAAAACAACTTACTTAAAAAATAAACTTGTTCTATGTATAAAGATGATGTTAATATTATATTGTTTTGCAGTCGGATTTCACAGTCGGATTAATATAATTGTATTAGTTTATATCCATTATGCAACAATAATCAAAATAGTATTAATAAGAATAAGCGTAAAATAGGGCAATGTTTGTTGCAGAGGCTCTAGATGGGCAATCGGTCAGAATGAGAAAGGGTTATGTTCCATCAAGTCTTCTTTATTTAAGATTATGGCGATACAGCTCTTGATGGTTGACTGATATTTCAATACCTGGCTGTAGATATGTGTGTGGGTTTATCGGAGGTCTGTGTGTTTCCGGGTGTGGCTCTATCTATGGATGCACACTAAACACACTAAACTGAACCACAATCCTTCAGGGCGCTGTCCTCTGTGCACTTGCCCAAACTGCCTTGCAGTCTAAACCCTTCTTCAGAACAACTCTAATATTATTAAACATGACATGATTCATATTTTTTAGTTTACAGTAGTAATATCAACACTTCAAACTACATGGACACATGGATCACTTTGCCTTGCCAAGCTGTCTTTTGTAATATTTTTAAATAAACCCTTTTATTTCGGACACTGTGCGGTTTCTGAAATGCGGTGGAACACCTCCTTATATAGCAATTTCTGGGGCGTAAATTATGCTAATTCACATTCTCATGAATGCGTGGACTCATTTACGAACAGGTGGGATTCATCATGTTTACGGATCATTTAGGACAATTTCCTGCACTTACAAGCGTTTGCTGAATCTTACGTGGCACACTTGTACGAGTTGTATGCACGCACCATAGTAAGATCAAGTTAAGAGAAAACTATGCAAATGTTCTTGCATGCATTTCGAATCATTAATTTTACATGGAAGAGAAAACTGTAACTTTCTAAGTACTAAGTAGTAGCCAGTGAATAGATAGTATACACATAAACAATATACATGTACTGTGCCATCTCAAAGTGATGGTGATGTTAAAGCTACAATGATTTGATGAAGTCAATAAAGTCATTTGGCAGCGATAGCGATTTGAGAAGTAATGAATAGTGAATTGAGGGGACAGGGATTTAAAGGAGATACTAACTTAAGGGAGTATAACGTGTGCGCATACCAGTTTTTGCACCATGAAGAAGTCCTTCCTGTAGGCAGAGATCCCTTTGTTAAAGTAGCGCTTCTCTGCTGCAGTCCAACAATCTGATCCTGAGCGGAAAGCAGACACAGAGCAGCAGTCAGCGGTGGACTACTCTGTCGAATAGAGTACGCTTTTAATGTGGTAGTAGAGAGGCCGTTGTAAAGAGGAGGGCTCTCTGGGAGAGTGCACCCAGGTTCATGTTTATGAGGCTGAGCACACTGCTTCTTCCCACAAAGTCAATACTCACATTCTTCTTAATATGTGTTTTAATGGCAGTGTTTTACAGGGAAGTGGGTTGTAGAAGAGAGGGAATGCTTACCCGAGTAGTGATAGTCTGCCATGTGATGGCCTTTGGGGAAGATCGGCTGCTCGTGCATTAAATGTTTCAGTGTTTCCTTGAGGAGAAGAGACAAATACATTTTAATAATAAAAAATAATAATAATAATAAAAAAAAGATATATATATTTACATATTTATTTATTTATTTTTTTAACCGTTAATGGGAAATGCAGCTGCATAATAATCAGACCAACTAACCGAATAGAAAAAATATAAAACACACAACCATAAGAGTTTGTGTTTTAAGCGGAGGAGAGTTAAGGGTCAAATGACTCACGAGGACGTTCCCGCCGCATCGACGCAAACAGTGTAGAGCCAGCTCCTGATTGGTTCCTCCGCCCCGGAACACGCTGGAACAGGCCAGGTTCACAAAGTCCTCCACTGGGTAGAGGAGGAGATGGAAGAAGACAGTGGATTTAGAATACATTGGTACAGAGAGAACTGCAAAAGTAAAATAATGACATGCTGATTTTGAAAGCTAAAATGCTAACGCTAAGCTAATGCTAAGCTACTGACGGTTGTCCGGCTCTTCCTGTTGGAGGCGGGGCTCCGCCTGAGGGAGCCACAGCAGGTCGGCCTGGTGCTCGTCGTGCTGGTAGGCGGAGTCTTGCCGTAGCTCCGGGACCTCCGTCTGGTACTGCTGGCCGATGTTGATGCGCCTGTCGCAAAGAATTATCCACAGCAATGGGTCGATAGCGGAGGGGCATGCAGAATTGCAGTTGAAAACACGATGACAATAAGAGAGGAGCTATGGTCAAATAAGACTTCAAAAAGCGCTTCCACCAATATAAGTGACATATAAAGCTAATGTGTGACCGTGACTCTCATTGTGGTTGTTTTAGCCTTTGGAAGACGGGTCTTAAAACAACATTTTCATGTCAAATGTTTTCTGTCCATACTCGCATTTTGACAATGTTGTCTGTCCACATTCATACCTTCGCGCACGCACGCACGCACGCACACACACACACACACACACACACACACACACACACACACACACAATCTATCACTATCTCATGTGTTCTTCTAGCCTCAGAGGGGGGAAGGGAGAACTTTCGTTTTATTGACCAATGACTCAATACTCACGGTTCAAAGCTAACAGCTGTTGCATCGGTAATCAAAGGCAAGACTGGTGGCGTGAGGTCTGCGCTGACTGGAAAAAACACAAAACGGAGGCAGCCCTTTTAGACACATCCCCAGGTTCTGGAATCAACTATAGCTATATATAGCTATAAAACCAATATCAGTATCACTAACCCATACAACATGTGACTGGAGGAGTTCATTTCAGACACTTTTGATCTCAAAGTTACTTGGATACCAAGGGGGGTGGGGGGGGTTGCTATGGCGACACTCACCAGAGCGCAGGAGGCTGCGCACCGCAGACTTGGGCGTGGCTGGCGGTGGCAGCGTCGACAGCGGCAGGGTAGGCGGGAGGGCGCCCTGGTTGCCCGCGGCGATGTTGGACAGGAAGGTGGAGAAGTAGAGCCCCGAGCCGCCACGCACGGGAGACAGGATGGGCGGCGGCGTGTAGGGGGGCGGCGCCAGAGGGTGGTCCGGCAGGCTGCGGATGGGGGAGCGCAGGTGGCTCTGGTAGGTGGTGATGCTGGAGTAGATGGCGGGAGCGATGTAGGTGGACAGCTTGGGGGGCGGGATGAAGAGAGGCTCAGGCCGCGGACGCTTCGACTTGCACTTGGACTTGGCATCGCCATCGTCGTCTCCCCCGGCCTGCGCAGGACACGAGGAGTTTGGGCGTAGGTAATGGAGGCAAATAAACAAATACAAAGAATACATGAATATATATGGCCTTCTAACGAGTACGAGAGCCATTGGCCTCTATAACTACTCTATAATCTAGAACAGAAAAACTAAAAGACCAAGGAAGACTGTCTTTGGTTCTGACTTTTGGGTTGAAAAAGCAAAGAAACATTTCTGGCCCATTTCCAGGAAAGTTAAGTCAAGCTCTGGAAGTTTGACTGTCTTTTATAGCAGAATAAGCCTATACCAGGGAAGTTTGACTGTCTTTTATAGCAGAATAAGCCTATACCAGGGAAGTTTTGCGGTCTTTTATAGCAGAATAAGCCTATACCAGGGAATTTCAAATGAGGTGGAAATGAAAATATGCATAAAACACAATCCTGGAGTGTATTTTAGACGTTTTTGAATGGGACTTCTTTGAGGGACTATAGGGAATTTACATCCATACTAGCAATGTTTGAGTGCATGTTTGCTTATGACTAAGCAAAGTTACGTCCGCATCTAACAAGGTAATTACACCCAATACAAATAACTTTAAAAATGCAATAATTCCTGTTCATTCCCAAATTTTCCCAACCTTAGTTCTCCCGCTGGTACCGACCTGAGCGGCGCTCTCCGACAGGGATCCCCGGAGGGAACGTCGGCGGGCCACGATGACGGAGAGCTTGTGGTCGCTGTGGGTGGGCCGATGATGGTCTCCCATGTCCAGCCTCCCTCTCCAGGAGCTCGCCGGGGTCACCTGACCCCCACACACGGGCACCGACACAGGGATGACCAGGGGCCCCATGCCGCCCCCCTGCCTTCCCGCGGGGGCCCCGTCCTCCAGCTTTCGATACAAAAGGGGGAAGAAGAAGAGGAGAAATTGAGGAAGTGCCAAAGGGGGATAAAAATGCATAAAAAAATGGAAAAGGACGAAAAAGAGGAAGACGAAAGCGGTTGTGTTCTATTATTATTCATTTGCAACATTTCATAATGATATTGTTGTACACAATACAGTTCTACTGATATGTCCCTGACATTATAAGTAGCAGTTCCACGTTTGTGATCATCATTGCTTCAATTGTGGATTGAAGAATCAATTCATGCCATGGGAGATGAAGATGCACTCTGGCTCTCGAATGGAAACAATTAAAAAGAAAACGAACATCTGTATCCTCTCTCGCCGATCCACAGACAAGAACGAGGAAAGCCTCTTCAATCTTCCACCAAACCTCTGATTAATCCTTTCCAGTCCAAACTAGAACAAATTAAATAATACATTAAGACAATGCATTAAGAGCAATCGCTGCATTGGAATCCGATGTCACTTGTCATGATGAGACTCTGCTTTGTGTTCCTTCCATCGCCGCAAAATGAAAACCCGTTTTGGAGGCAGCCAGTGGGGCGGGGGGTGTGGGAGGCGGCCTGGGCAGGTGTGACACATGGAGCCCCTCCCAGGCTCTGCTGAATGACTGAAGAGCCTGAGGAATGTGGAGGTGTGCAGACATGCCACTGCAGTGGAACCTATGAATATACGCACACACGCACGCACACACACACACATGCACGCACGCATGCATGCACACGCTGCGCCCATTGCTCCGCTGTGCTGAGCAATGGGCGGCTGAAGGCAGAGCGTGTGGAAAGTGGGAAGTGTATGCAAAAAAAAGTTTTGTTGCACTGACTAACTATTGACAACTATGTGGAGGAAGAGGCGTGGACCGTCTTCTGCAAGTAATCAAAACTAAAATAAGAGCAATTCAGCCAATAGTGATTGTAGAATTCTTCCATAATGACATGCAGCTTCAGTAGTAACGATTCCAATGAAATAACAAGACAGCTGACAGCGGCAACACATGAATCACCAAGCTCAAGGAAAAGGTTTGGTCCACCCAAAGTTCTGCATTCAAAACGGCTTCTTCCTCTTTATTGGGTTGGTGGCAGTGCAAGCCAGACAGCAATACGATCATCTCATTAAAGCATAATTTAACCATATAACCTTGACATGATGTAACTCCAAATATTGGCGAGATATCTTCAATAGTTGCTCCGTAGATTCAAACTTGAGCATTTCTCTCCTCCATTGACTTACATTGTACGGCGAAACAGGTCTCAAAGTCACACTTTCAGCACACAAACAAACAAAGCGGATTCTGCCAATGTATAAAATAACAAAACCCAATTCAACCAAAAAATGTTTTCGTCTGTTTACAATGATTGGTAAAGGTACTATTTTCTCTTTGTTTTGTAGAAAGTTGTTTTGTTTTTCCCTAATATTACTTGCATATTATCTAATAATTTAAGCAATACCAGATGTGATCTTTAAGAGGAACTTGTCTAGTAAAAAGCAAACTAGTGAAAGAAAAAGCAAGGTGCTGATTGAATAAGGCAAGCAGATGCCTTTACTTTTGAGATTGCGAAAGAGATACGCTGCAAACTGAAACATGCAGTCATGCAGTATTACATTACGACACACTGTAACGACCAGCCACAATGAGCACATGCACATCTAGTGAATTATTTGAACTTTACCTTGCCACCCTTAGCGGGCAGGGACTCTCGCTCCGATGCCTGCTGCGCCAGAGTCTCCAGGTTGATCTCCTTCGACGCCCTCCTCCTTCGCCTGGTGCTCTGGATCACCCCCCCGGTGGTCACCTGGGCCTCCCCGGCTCTTGAGGCCTCCGTCCCCGCCGGTAAGCCGTTCTTGGAGAGTGGCGGGGGAGTCCAGGGCTCCATGGCCCCCGGAGACTGTCCATCCCTGGACAGGCGACGGGAGCGACGGGGCGGGACACTTGAGGCGCCCGCTGCTGCTGCGTTCGTGGGCTTCGAACACAACACCTTGTCGGGGGACAGCTCGATGGTGGCCGAAGAGTCGCTGGAGTGGACCTCCGCTTCCTGTTGCTGTCCCGCGCCGCCGGTGGATTGGACGTTTTCTTTCTGAGCGCCGGCCACCGATGCGCTGGGCTCGGGAGACTGGTAGGACCGGAAGTTTTCGGTTGGCTTCTGTTGCCCCTGCAAATGCACTGTCTCTGGCTGTGCAACATGTTGTGGCTGTAGCTGCTGCTGCTGTTTCTGCTGGTGCTGCTGCTGCTGCATTTGTTGGAGTTGTTGCCTCCGCTGTTGCTGTTGATACTGCTGCTGAAACTGCTGCATATGCTGCTGCTGTATATGATGCTGCTGCTGCAATTGCTGCTGCTGCTGCACATGCTGCTGCACATGCTGCTGCACGTGCTGCTGCTGTTGTAGTTGATGGCGATGATGCAGCTGTTGCTGGTGGTGGTGCATTTGTTGTTGTTGTTGTTGTTGTTGTTGTTGTTGCTGCTGCTGCTGCTGTTGCATCTGTTGCTGGAGTAGTAGGTGTTGACTTTTAGGCTGCTCAGTGTAGCCCAGGCCAGGCATGGCCTTGTTGAACACGGGGTAATATCCAGGGGGGAACTGCTGCTGCTTGGCCGGCCTGAAGGTTGTCTGGAAGGGCTGCAGCACAGAGCCAGGCATGTTGTGGGAGGCAGCATGGGGCTGACCCTGGATGTCTACACCTTTATGGCCATGTGGTTGAAAGGCCTGGAGCTGAGCCTGGTGCCACACCAGGCCCCTCACCTGGGCCTGGGCCTGGGACTGGACCTGGACCTGGGCCTGAGCATGAGCCTGGGAGGCCTCTCTGTAAACCTCCACAGATCCGGGCGACTGAGCTTCTGCACCCCCCATCTGCACACCTCCAACATCGTGGCCCCCTTTATGAAACGCCACCTGACCCCTGACTCCACCTGCATAGGGAGCAAAGTTTGGGCCCCAAGCTGGGACCGGGGCCTCCTGAGACCAGCCGGGGCCCTGTATGGGGTCCTGGTGCATCCACTTCACTGGGGCAGCCTGCTGATAGTGGCGACCTTGGGCCCCTTTGTCTGGGTTGTAAACCCCAGCGCTGCTACCAGAATCATTATGATTTGACTCCAGAGCCGGGGGAGCCATCCCATAATAGTTCTCTTGGGAGGACTGCACAGGCTCCTTCATGACTTGCCTGCCACTCTTGTCAGTACTCACTTTATGTTGAACAGGAAGGCTCATAGTAATGTTATGCTATTTGAAAAATAGCAATGTGGGAGGTAGGGGTAGTGGCCCGTGCAAGGCCCCTGTTGCACCGGTTAAAAGTTTCTGTCTTGCTTTGTTTAATTGTGTGAACCGAGGTATTCGGGAGGAAATATAAATCCCAAAGGAAACGGTCAAGGGTGGAGAGCACACACCTCTCCTTCCAAAATCACATCTGAGGTTTGCTGTCCATCCCTGCTGTACTCCGAGTAAGGGCCTGGGACCTTTTAAGGAAAAAAAATAAGTTAGATTGTTTTCCCTTTGATATAAGGACAAAAAGTTTCCAGTTGTCGGCAACGAGGTGGAAAATAAGAGGCCTCCAGAAAATGACCCCCCCCCCCCCCCCCAAGACAAAAAAAAAAAAAAAAAAAAAAAAAAAAATTTT
>OOFB01024858.1:18583-43554 GCA_900323305.1 Trachyrincus murrayi
CCCAAAAAAAGCCCCCCCCCCCCCCCAATAAGAAAGGGAAAATTACGGGAAAATAAGTATTCTCGAGAGGACTGGTACTATGAAACGTGCGCAAAAGATGTCAAAGACAGTTGTTAAATTTCACATTTTCTCTTTAATCGCATACACAAAGTTTAAGCACGATCAAAGTTATGGATTTTATGGACACGACAGCGAGACGCCCGCTGTGCAATGCTGCACTTTGGCATACAGGAAACGTACAAGCGTTTAGGATCACACAAGCGAAAGTCAAGAATTACACACCCTAACGTTCAGAGTAGTCTAATTTGTGCACGGTTAATCAAACAGTTCAATGAGTTGTAGTAACGTAATACAGAGCGTGTACCTTGTTCAATGTTGCACAGAGCATTCCACGAGTTCCACGGAGCAACTTTGGTTTCGATCAAAGTCGACAGCATGCAACTCCATGGCCAGAGTGTGCGCAGCAAATGTCATAACAAAAGTAAAAGTTTCCCTCGAGTTGCAGAACTCCAACTGGTTTTTGAGATTACGAAGAAGTGCGTTTCATAATAATAACATATCAACCGCGCAATAAACACTGTAGTTACAATGTTGCACACTACGTCCGTATAAGAAAGCACCACCAGGAAAACATGCCCAATACAACTTTCACCCACTTCAGCGACAAAACAACGCAATGACAACCGCGCGTGTGCGTCGGTTTCTTTTTTGCGTGCAACGATCTACTCTCGTCCATTAAAATGTAATGTAAACGATCCGCTCCGGTTACTTACTTATCTTAAATAAATAGGAAACATTCGGAAAATTACGCAGAAATCTGCATAATCGAACGCATCGCCTCACCCAAAACAGCTCAACGGCACACACACTGTGACCCAATCCTAGGGTTTGACCACGCCTATCTCCACATCCGTATACGTTTGTTTTCCTGACACGGTTGCCCGTAAACGGGGTTATCAGAGGGCCCCTGACTTGAGTACTTTTAACGCAATAGAATGTAGACCTTATTCATTGTTATGTCATTTTAGTCACCTTTTCCTTCACATTCTTGAAACGTGTATTATTTCCTCAAGGCTCAAAGAAATACGTTGTTATTCAGTGATGTTATTATTCGTATTCCTCGTGCGACATTGTGTGCTACTCATGCAGTCCACAGCGCATGCTTTCCTCTGGCCCGTTCACATGCAGCACTGCAGAGTATCTACTCGTGGCTGACTTTTGAATGTTTCTTGGCGTGGATCCCTGCACATGTTGGGCTCATACCCTGGGGCATAGGTCACAAAGGCCTAAACTATAACAGGACGAACCCGACCCAAAGCCAATCTTTGTAATAGGCTACCAACAGATCGTGAATAACCCTTGAATGCCAAATGGCCCTACAGTAGATGTAGCTGTATTGTATTACTCTATTACTCTATCATTGTATTATATTATATTCCATTCCATTATATAATATTACATTACATTACATTCCCTTATCTTTTAAGATGAATAAATTAGATATGGGGTTCCCCGTCCTAGTTGCAATGCACATGCTGCATTATTCTAGCTGCGATGCCAAATGTGCCGGACACGCTTTGTTGCTAAATTAGGAACCATGACCTGGTTCGACCGGGTGGTCACCCAACACCACTCCTGGTGTTGACATCTCTCAGCCCATAGAGTGCTTTCTGGGTTTGCAAAGATGCTGAGGTGTACAAAACGATCCGTCAGGAGACGCAAGGAAGCACGCCAGTGACGCAAGCGATGCTGCTGCTGCTGCTGCTGTGTGAATAGAGATGAACTGCATCCTTGTTGTTCCTTTAGCGAGCTAACATAAAGCTACCGTTAGTTATGACCTACCACACGTTTCATATTGTAAGATCGAACAGTCGCATCTGATGAGCCAATGACCTATTGCACAATGGACAGTTGCATGTGCTGAATATCTCGTTTTAACCATGGTGCAGCCAAGTAAGGTAAGTTAAGACTGCTCAGGGTTAGCTTTAGTAAATGATGCTACTTAGCGTGCTAACTGCACCACCAGTTGCCGCATTGCACAACATAAGCAGAATAATTGCACACACAGAGTATGAGTAGCGTCTAAGATTCCGATCGTTTCGTTTATCAAGAAGATGGTCCAGTAGAAGACCTGATCACTAATAAATAACCTTGGATTTAAGCCATAGAAGTCAAGTGGAGCCGCCACCCTCTGATGGTTATGTGCTACCATTAGCTAGCACACAGAAGGCTGCTGGACTGCGGTGCCATTAGCAAGCATTTGATGGCAGTAACAATTATTCCTGCATGTGTGCTAAAGTACGAGATAAAGGTAATTCTGCTGTGAGTATTGTAGCGTTGGTTACAGCAGGACGATAGTAGAGGTGTCATGCTCGTTCAATCTCCTATGTGTTACATGTTGTCATAAGCTCACATGTTCAGCATTTTGATAATCCCAAGACCTTTCGATGCTCACATGAATATTTCGTTTTAGTGAGAAGCCTGCGTCACTGATGCCAGGTGCAGGCTCTTCCTGAGAGCACTCAGTATGAGTGGGGCTGCAGAGCAGACGGACATCCTGTCAGTGGCAGACATAGTGAGGGAAAGATGGAGAGTGGTAAGTTGCTGTTGCACCAAATAAGAAAAATGACATGCCCTTCTTATTTTATTTTTTTTACATCCTTGAATTAAGTTGCAACATGTCACAGGGGATGTCTTCACTAATGTAGATAGGATTCCCCTTTGAAGTTTGCTGTACCTCTATTTCCATATTTGCCGATTGCTGTTGTGCATCCTCAGGTGAAAAAGATAGGTGGAGGTGGATTTGGCGAGATCTACGAGGTCTTGGATCAGCTAAGCCAGGTCAATGTGGCTTTGAAGGTGGAGTCTGCCCAGCAACCCAAACAGGTTCTAAAGATGGAAGTGGCAGTGCTGAAAAAGCTGCAGGGTGAGTGTCCTGATCCAACGGTTTCTTACCTTGCATTAGTCACTTACCCTATGCCTTGTATCCAAAGTGACTTACAAAAGAGGCGGTCGGCATTTGTAGGAAAGCATCCAATGAGAAACCAGTACCGTTGGAAGAGCCAGTAATACTGTATAGTTCCTTCCTCTTGATTTGAAGAGTTGCAACATGGATTAGACCTGTTATTCAAGTCAAACTGAGCTGCTGCCAAGCTTACTTGGCAGCAGGACATGGTAACCATTACAAAAACAAATACAAATTGATACATAAAATGCTGTAAAACTACAGAGAACTCCCTATAATTTGTTGCACGTCTTCACATCTTTATCAGCATTTTCATATCTCTGTAGGTATGCTTTACGACCAAGCTCAGTGGTCACAACAAAAAGGGGAGTCCACATATGATCAAGGGTTAAAGTTATATATTTAATAACTTGAAGAATAAACAATATAAGAATGTAAGGTCAGGTCTGTATAATCAGTAGTGTGTGGATGAAGCATGTGTGTTGTTGTATTATGTGAACAAAACCAGAAGCCAACCTGCCCGTAGGAGAAGAGTCCTAAAATGGCTAATGGGGTTCACCATATAAAGCTTGTAGGCCACACCTGCACAGGTGAACCACATTTGCCAACGACCCTCCCAGCCCCGCCCCGCCCACACTGGCTCCCTGAAGCAGATAGGCAGCCAACAGGGAAACCAGCTGACAGAGAGAGAGGGTCATCACACATGTATCTTCAAATCGATTGGACTATTGCTGTTGCTGTAGCATATAGAAAGGGTTAATGGAGCCCTGTGTAAGTGGCGATCCATGGCCTTATAAATAACTGCTTGTATTATTTGCCACATGAACATGCACCCTGCTGTATTATACATGATCTACATATTGGCAAAGAAATGGACATGAATTCATTGTCTGAGTTAATTTGATCATGAAGATTTCTGTAAGATTTCTTTAGTTTTAAGATCCAGGGCACAGAAAGGCAGCAAGTAGACTCTTTTTTAAATACAATGTGAAATGCCATTACAGTGTATGTTACTTCCGGAATATACTAACTTGCCTATTTTACTTGCAAAACGTATTTGCAACTAAAATGGGTAGTTGGTGTAGGATTGACAGAAGAGGAATGTGATGTGTGTGGACAGATGTAATATATGAGGGGTGGAAAACATCACCAGCATTACATTCATTGAAGGTGGTAATATTGCATTTTCAGTTCATGGTGTCTTTAAAACATATATTTAGGTGTAATAATGGAATTAAACATACAACAACATATAATGTTATTACCTTTACAGCAGAGTATCAGTGTTTAGTTATGTAGACAAACAACCAAGTAAAAAAAACGGTATATAGTACATTAGTTATTAAGCTCATAAAAACCTTTTTTATTATTATTTATTTTGAGGATTCTGAATTTTGAGGATTCTGAATTTTGAGGATTCTGAATTTTGAGGATTCTGAATTTTGAGTTTCCCTGATGATGATGATGATGATGATGATGATGATGATGATGATGACAAAAACACAACATTTTATTTTCCATCAGGTAAAGACCATGTGTGCCGTTTTGTGGGGTGTGGCCGAAATGATCGCTTTAATTACGTGGTCATGGAACTTCAGGTAGGAAATGATGTGAATTATATATTTTTTAATCATGCGTCACCAGAACCACATTTATAAACCATGTTGTGTCCCAAGGGGAGGAATCTGGCCGATCTGCGCAGAACCATGACCCAGGGAATCTTCTCGGTCTCCACCACGCTGAGGCTGGGCAGACAGATCCTGGAGGCCATCGAGAGCATCCACCTGGTGGGCTTCTTGCACCGCGACATCAAGCCGGTAAGTTATGAGAAAAAAAAGGGCTAAAGAGTCCCTAGCGTAAGTAAGAGAAACAAAAGATTGAATCCGGTCTGTTTCGTTGAAGTGCACATCTGACAATCTCTCTCTCTCTCTCTCTCTCTCTCTCTCTCTCTCTCTCTCTCTCTCCCTCTCTCTATCCCCCAGTCTAACTTTGCAATGGGGCGGCTAGCCAGCACGTGCAGATGCTGCTACATGCTAGACTTTGGTCTGGCTCGTCAGTTCACCAATTCCTGTCAAGAAGTCCGCCCGGTGAGTGAAAACGTGTATGTGCGTGCGCATATCTCTCGTGAACAGGCTGAGGAAGGACAGAATCTATCACACAGCCTGTGAAGCCGATTGAAGCATCGAGAAGGGCGGTTTTCATGTCTTTAAAGTCTCTAAAAATATTTATCTATTATATGTATCTATTATATTTCAGCCTCGTCCCGTGGCAGGGTTCCGCGGTACTGTGCGATACGCCTCAGTCAATGCCCATAAGAACAAGGTGGGTTAAATCTGAATGCACATCGCTCTTTGTACTTAAAAAAAAAATATATATATTATAATATAATATATATATTATTCATGGTCGCCTTGAGCATTCATGCCATGATCCATCCATATTTTTTAACAAACAATCACCCATTTTCTCCCCACCCTCACGTGTCTGAAATCCGCAGGAAATGGGTCGCCATGACGACCTCTGGTCCCTGTTCTACATGCTGGTGGAGTTCATGGTGGGCCAGCTGCCCTGGAGAAAAGTCAAAGACAAAGTACGAACTTCAGTGGGCTTACCAGAAGAAGGTTTTTATATTGGGTTAGTTGACGTGGTGTATCCTACTAAGATGTTTTTTGGTTGGCATCTTAGGAACAAGTGGGGAATCTCAAAGAGACGTACGACCATCACCTCATGCTCAAACACCTTCCCTCAGAGTTCAGTATCTTCTTGGATCACGTCTTAACCCTGGACTACTTCACTAAGCCGGACTATCAGGTAGGCGGCGCAAATGTATATTCCTTTTGTATCGAATCAACTTGTTTGGCATCTTTTGGACTGATAATAATTACTGTTTCTTTTATTACGACAGCTCCTCATGTCGGTGTTCGAGAACGCCATGAAGAGCCACAACGTGCTGGAGAACGACCCATACGACTGGGAGAAATGCGACTCGGACAGCCTGCTGACGCCCACCGCCACGGCGATCACCGTTCAGCTGACCCGCCTCACGCCGGCCTACATGGGGTAAAATCAGCATGAAGATAATGGTGGTGGATCAGGGATTATCATAATGGCGCTATAGCATAGCATTGCAACAAGAGATGTTAGTTTGATGAGCATGTATTTCCTGTGCAAGTCGCTTCTAGATGAAAGCGTCTGCTAGACCAGTGATTCTCAGCTGGTGGGTCGCAGAGCATACGCCAAACCTTAATCTTTAGAAAGAAGCCCATGAATTAATTAATGTTTCAAGGTTAATGAATGTTTCAATGGCTTACTATTTCATTGAGTTTAGCCCCAATTGTTGCAGCTTTTTGTTCGCTCAATGTTTTTAACAGTACATGAAGGCATTGCTGATTACTGCAACATTGGTAAATACATTTAACATTTTTGGGTCATGACTTAATGACTAATGACACATGGGGATGGGTCCTGAGGCTGGACCAGTTGAGATCCACTGTGCTAAATGACTAAATAGTAGTACAAAATAGTAACTATGATATGATCCATTAATAGGATGGAATATTCTTTAGTTGCCCCTGGGGGTACATGCCCACAGACCTTTAGAGTGGTGCCTTGTCAGGGCCTTGAGAGTATATTAATGAGTACTTCTCTCCCCTCCACAGCATGGCCAATGCATCCATGTTGCCAGGCGAGCTGCAGAGGGAGAACACGGAGGACGTCCTGCAGGGGGAGCGACTCAGCGACGCAGACAACTGCCCCCCCATCCCCGCGCACAACACCCAGGGCGGCGACGTCTGGGAGGAGATGGACCGCAACCGGAACCACAAGCACTCCCAGCCGGCCGTCCGCAAGGTCAGGGCCCCCCGGCAGCGGAGACGCGTGGGAAGGGGAGGGCGGGGTCGGGGTGTATGCGTAGATTCATGGAGCTTATGGCCGTCAGCACTGTCAGCCGTTTTCCATTTCTGCAGTGCAGTGGGCTTTGCAGCTTCATCGCAATGCAATGCATGCTGGGTGATGCATTCAGAATAAGCATTAGGATCGTTTTTCTTTTTCTTTTTTCAAATGTAATTTCTGTATAGTTCTAAACTAAATGACCTCTGTGTTGGCACCACAAAAATATATAAGAATAGATTTTCTTTCCTTTTTTCTCCCCGCTTTATCATGACCTTTGACCCCCTGGCCTCGCCTCGCCCTGGTGCTCAGGTGGTGAGTGAGGACGAGCACAGTCAGAACCAGGGCAATCAGAGTCCCAACACGGGCTCGGTGCAGAGCTCCCCGCGACGCGTGCGCTCCGAGACCATGTTCCTGGACCGGGCCGCCCCGCTGCTGCGGAGGATACGGCACAGCCAGAGCCTGGCCTTCGAGAAGAGACTGGTCCCGGAGCCCAAGCCCACCATCGAACGCTTCCTCGAGGCCTAGTGAGATGTTTTCATGTGTTTTATTTTATCTTTTATATAGCTATTTAGTTTTGTTATCAATCTGAACACTGGAAGTTACAAACTGACTGATCAACTCTCATTCCAGCCTGGGGAAACAGCGGCCGCTCCTGTCCCAGCTCGGGGAGAAGTCAGGGCCAGGCGATCGGACGGCGCCCTGCAACGAGGAGCACACGGGTGCGGCCACCCCGGACGAGGGTGCGGCCAGCGGCGGCTTCGTGGCCGTCGACCTCAGCCCCGTGCCTCCCCCGCAGGCCGACTCCCAGGAGTGGGTGATGCTAGAGATTGAGCCCGGCAGTGGCTCCGGCTCCGCAGGGGCCAAGCCTGCGGTGGAGTCCCTCCACCTCGGGGACAAGACCCCCGCCTCTCCATCGCCGGACCCCACCTTGGTTCCCAGCAGCCCCGTCCTGTCGCACATGAGCATGCCCGGCGCGTGGCTGCTCGGCCACAGGAGGCTGACGGGCATGCTGGGACAGATGCCCTCCGTCATGAATATGAGCCGGTCCCAGGTGGACCAGGTGAGCGTAGTGAGCTGCTGTAATAGGCTTCTGTAGCAAGTCTCCATTTCTACACATGTGCACGCTTGCATGCTGACGGCTCAATATGAATGCAAATATGAGTACGTTTTACAACATATGCTAATTCGATTTCTCTGAATCGCTCTGAATAATGAACTGTGAGTTACGTGAAAGCGAAACAAGACTCATTGACTAGTTTCGGTTACACATCTGTGTTAAACTGTTAACTCTGAACCCAGAGCTTCCTCTACTGTGCCTCCCCCTACTCTGGTTCTTGGTTCCACTTCCCTAAAATGTATGTCCTCCTCCTCCAGTCTTCCAGCTGTAGGCCACAGTCTCCCGTGCAGGACAAGAGCGACGCGATCCCCCTGGAGGCACCCTCCAGCAAGCTGGACGAACCCTCGGAGGAGATCCACAAGGACCGAGAGAGGCTGGCCAAGGGCCCGGGCGCCCAGCTGACCAACGACCGCGACCCGGAGAGCGATTCGGGCCTGCCCGACCGGTCCTCGGAGCCCAACCAGCAGCCCCAGGCAGACGCGGGGGGGTGCGGGGCTCTGGAGAGCACCGTGGTCACTATGTCGTCGTCCCCGCCACCACCGCCGCTGCTCCACCACCAGAGGGACTCCTCCTCGCCACGGCTGAGCCGGATCCCCGTGCGGGACCCCACCTCCCCCACGCTGGACTCCCCCGGTAGAGCGGACCCCCCTGCGGCTATGGCAGAGCAGCGCCGCTGCCACCGCTGGAGCAGCCCCATCCACGGCTCGCCCACGCACTCCCCTTCGCCGTCGCTGTCGTGCGACAACCTGCCTGGCGCCCTGCCCCGGGACCGGCTGCCGTCTGAGCGGGGCTCGCGGTGCGACTGGCAAGGAGAGGAGCCCCTGTCGCTGTCCTCGTCCTCCGGCAGCAGGAGCAAGATCCCACGGCCCGTCAGCACCTCCGTGCTGCCCGACCAGCTCGCCAAGGGCTTCCTGCCGAGGCCGCCGCCGGGGAAACCGCCGACGCGCCCGTCGGTCGACAACAGGTATGAGCTGAATAGGTACGGGTGTCGCTTTTCTTCTTCTTCTTCTTCTTCTTCTTCTTCTTCTTTTCATGATTAAATCACTTCTAGGTATCGATTTATTAAATGAGTTCCAACGCGATGTTCTGCAGACGCCGGCGGTTCCGGGTGCGCGCCAGCAGCACCAGTGACGCCGACTTCCTGGCGAGCCTGACCCAACTCATGCAGGACCGCGGGGGGGTGCTCTTCAGCCCCCCGCCTTACCCGCGCAACGCTTCCTCCCTGCAACGCTCCCTGAGCTCCTCCCCCTCTCGCCTGGACCCCCGGGACGGGAGCCCCTTCCTGGCACGCAGCCGGTCCCCGTCGGGGTTCCCCGGGTCGCCCCCTCCTCCTCCGCGGCCCACCCACGCACAGGACAGGTCCGCCCACGCGCAGGGTCACCGGGCGTCGGGCCAGTGCTCCAGGCAAAGGGCCCTCAGCCACGAGGGCAAAGGCTGCGCGAAGGCGAGCCGGTGACTCGGCGCTAATAGCGACGCCGGCACTCTGGACGACGAGCATTGTGTCCGGTCTTTAACTTTTTTGAAAAAGCATGTGTAAATATGGTATTAACCCAAGGGAATGTACTGTATGTATTGTAAAATTGTATGATAAAATGTATTTATTTATTTATTTATTCATCCATCCATGTCTTTCGAAGTATACTTGATATTGTGGCTCGATACTTGCAGCTGAAACTGAAATGTTTGAAAGCCATGAGATTGCCAACTTTTACCCCCCCCTCAACACTCCATATAGGCCTATTATGAGACCAAAAAGATATGTACTGTATAATACTCGAAGTGATGTATAAAACAATTGCTGATTTAGCTTGAATCTTAGGAGAAAAAAAATAGTATACACTACAAGAAATGCTTAAAATGACACTACAAATAGTAACATACCAGCACTACCATTAGTATATAGGACCAGGGCACGTAGTCTCTAGTCATCCTCATTCCTTCGCCTCACCATACTGCTAGATGATATGATGTGATCATGAGTCACTTGGGTATTCACAGTGAATCGCTATGATTTTTCCTTTTGTTTGTCAAGGTTTTGGTCATGCAAGTGTCAAGATGTTGGAATGTAAATGCACTCATACTCGGGTATAGTAACATGCATGGGTATCACACATTGATTTTGTTGATATTGTATTTTATTTGTACAGTAAGATAGTTTTGTTTTTTATTTAATTTTATATTTTACCAATTTTACTCTAAATACATTACCATGTAGACCAGCAATCATCCAAATTTGTGTTTATTGCATTGGACGGTTGATCGTGAAAGAAATGACAATGGAAAATTGTTCGTTTACCATATGCCTATTTACTTTACAAGTATTAAACAATGACTGAATAAAAACATTGCCTTTAAAATACCAAACAAAAGAAAACCTCAATGTTTTGATTAAAAACATGTCATTCAAAACCTAGAGTCTACATAATGTGACTTTGAACATACTCAAAGAATCAAGCTTGGGTTGGTATGTGTAAATACATAGTTTATAAAAGAATGTTAAGCTGGTTATATGCACTGTGAGCACAGTTTGTTGCATCACAAGTAGATGCAGATATTAGCCCATGTGTATGTTTACCCCAGAGGTGGGGGTGTGGCTTCATGGGGGCAATTCTATAAACTGCCATTCATAGATCCTAGCATTCTTAAGTAGGCTTAGAGATGTTACGGTGCCATCAGTATTCAGATATGTATGTAGAAAACCATTAAACTACCCATTATTCAATTGATATTTTGAGGGGTTTAAAAATGTTTTGCAGAGGACGCTTAAAACACTAATGCAAACAGTCCAACTGTCATAGTTATTCTCTGCAACGGATCCTGAGTTTTAGTGCATTACCTTGAGCACTAGATGCAAAGTCTAGAGTTACATTTTACATTTATAGGATGTAATTGTAAAAGTACAACTTTTTTGTAACAGTGATATTTTTACTAAGCTGACCCAACTGTATCTTCACATTGTTGGTTGCAATGACAGATTATCATAAAAAATAATTATATATATAAAAAACAATACGGCTAATAAACCATGGTGCAAGCCAAACTACTTTTTGCACACTGAAAACATTTCATGATTTTTAGACAATACAGGGAGAAGAATGTGTGGCATTCTGGTTGACCGCATTGGAATGATGACTCTTAGTTATCAATGCTGACCACCTGGCTTGTCTTGGACGGCTAGAAGAGAGGGGCAGACTGCCGGGGGTCATCTGGAAGTACGCTGATGGAGTCCTCTGCCTTTCCACACAGCATACACAACATTGTGTATTCCTAGACAATGCATACAAAAGGCACAGTTAGATCAACCTGAAACAAGGCAATGCGGCACATTTCTCCTCAAGTAACTTTGGCATAATATTTAACATCATCTTATGTTTATTGTATTGCTTATGTTTTCATGGAAATAATTAGTCATTAAGTTGTGTTACAAAGATGGTGTTGTGCAACAATACAGAGAATATTTCTTACTTGATATTCGTCAACCACGGAAAATGTGTATTCATGCCTGGCGACAACATGGTCACAGTTTTTACAAACATCTGCAAGGGAAAAAAAACATAATGGGACTACAACGAATCTATTAAGGCTGATATTGAAAAATTGTGCATTGTCTGACAAATGCTCTGTACCATGCAACTACCCTAAATGTTGTGGCTGAAATGTCATTTAAAACCAATTATTAATTGAAAAAAAGGAAAATCTTAAATTTACGGTCATATGTAACAATCTCCTCTCCATCCTCGTCTTCCATGGACTTGTTACTGATCAACACGAAGTCTCTCTGGTGGCAGTTCACACAGCCAAGATAATTCATCAGGTAGGACCCATTTTCCAGACAGGTGTTCCCCTATTACATACATGGTTGAAAAGTCATCATAGTTGCACTTTTACTCCACAGTGTAACAGTGATGTCTAAATACAGTGATGTCTCAATACAGGACTCGCAGCAAGTTGACGCCCTGCCCATTTTCTATTTCTTATTACTTCGACTTACCTTTAACATTGCGTCAAACAATACACACAAATATGAAGACGCAATCGGAAAATGGCTATTTAAACGTTCATATAATAGATCAATAAAACATAATAGATAACAGATAATAAAAGAAAACCCAAAGTAAAGTTGCTTGATACTACTTACCCTGTCGGGATATTCCTTTTGCACACAACCGTTGCACATCTTCAACTTCTTCTACGGGGTGATAGCTAACAGATAACTGAGTATGACACAGTATTTAAACGGACCTAATACTGTCTGCCTTAAGTATATAAGTGTACAACAACTGGTGCTATTGTAACACTGTACGCGTTATAAACAACGTTAGATCGTGAGGAAGAGCTACTTCCGGGACGCGACACCCAGCGACCAATAGGCTTCCGCCATAATGTAGACCAGGAAGTGTGCGCGACACCCAGCGACCAATAGGCTTCCGCCATAATGTAGACCAGGAAGTGTGCGCGACACCCAGCGACCAATAGGCTTCCGCCATAATGTAGACCCAGGAAGTGTGCCGCGAGACCACTTCCGTAACCCTTGAGCATGGCGGCTCTAGTATAAGTTAGTGGTTGTGGTGTGTTGTTTCTGCGGTGTTAAGTTCCCACGGTAAAATACTTCTTATTAACACAGTTGCCTTGAAGCGTAGGTAAGAATGGCATCGAAGAGGATTGTTTGTTGCACATTTGAGCCTTAAACCTAGCAGTAATTTGGCGGATAACTTTATTGTAGTGTGACTAATTTGTGTTCACAATATCTCAATGTATGTATTTTACAGGTGTAACACATTTTACTTCATGCACAATTTATGGCAACCGACTTTATGTGAAATGTCAACCACTAATGTGTGCCAGCAACGTTTTCATGTCGTAGGGTGACCACGTCCCCGTTTCCCGGGGACAGTCCCCGTGTCTGGTAGCCTGTCCCCGTGTCTGGTAGCCTGTCCCCGGAAATGTCCCGGTTTAAAAAAAATAGGATTGGCAAAGGTTGTAGCTTGCTCATGAATAGTCATTTTGAGACATGTTTTGTTGATATAGGGACCGCCAAACTACAAATTCCCCCGTTTTTCATTTCAGAAATCTGGTCACCCTAATTTTTCGGCATGAAAGCTTCAATCAAGCCAGTGGGTAAAGGTAAAACCCCAGTCAAGAAGAATACAGAATCAATAGTACACTATTGTGTTCTGTGCAGCCAAAGTTATTGTAAAAATGTAAGTGGCAACCGTTACCTTTCAAATCACAGAATGGTTAATTTTTGGAATTGTAGCCTGTTTTTGTATTGTTCATAATTACACATTACTTTGTTTTTTGCAAGGACGCCCATGCACATATGCACAGTTTCCTGCATCATCAAGAGTTGGAGATTGCTTTGGGCAGGTGAGCAATACGATTTCAGATGCATTGTCATCTGTTGGCAATTCGTTTTACATAACTAATCATATGTGCACTACTACATTGCTTTCAATAAAACAGTGTAACATCTTAAGATGCATATCTAACAAGTGCATTGAACTAACACTGACTTAACATTTGGTCTGTTTCCACAGGGATTTCAGCCACGGGTGTCAAGCATGTCAGACATCCTCCATGAATTTATCTGCGTATGCCGAGCACCTTGCCACGTCTGGACACAAACTTAAATTCAACCGCCTATTGGGAGGTTCTGCAAAGCCCATTCCTTTAATGAAGATTCTGAGCCCGGAGGACTTCCAAATAGTCCTTGACAGAAACAAGGTGCTAAGAAAAGAACGGTAAGTCTCATCCTTGAGTGGTCTTAATGATGGTTTCTCTTTATAAAATTGTCTGTTATATTTTCTTGATGTGGGTATTTAATCGTGACCATTGCCATGCAATTCAGTCTCCTTTTTGTATTTTCTTTTACTTTTTTTTGAACTCTAACTTTTGCATAACAGGAGAAAGACCACTTGCAAGGAAAAAAAGAAAATGAAGCAGGAAGCTAATGTACGAACGAAAACAACAACAACAAAAAAAAGCAAACCCAAACCAATCAAGAAAGAGGCCTTCCTGGGAATCTCAGGACAGCCAGCCGAGTCGAGCGGAAGTGGGGTGACGTTGGTTCAAAACAAAGAGAACAGACTGGCTGGCAGGCTTGGATGGAGAGACCAAACAAGTCAGTCAACAACACAGAATCAGAATGGAGAGCAGGGGGCTTCATGGTCAGGAGAGACACCTTATTATCCTTGCTATCAGAACGAGGCCGGCCAGTCCACGCACTATGAGCAGGACGACAACGTCCTGATCACTTCTTACACGCCTGCTCCTAGTAAGAGGTCCAACAGAGGCAAAGCGGGGGCAGAGGCAAAGCTTTCCTCTCATGAGCCGCTTGATGAAGGTACTCAAAAGACTTGGAAATATGATCCTTCCTTTTACAACACACAGCAAAGTGACGACATGGACTTCACCAGTGATGACATTTCCAAATTGGGAGCCACTCTGTATGAACAAGAACCAGTCACAACCACAACATATCCTCAGCCAAGTCCAGGGCAAAACCCAGCCCGTTCCACCTCCCCCGGCTCTGCGGGCTCCCTACGGGACGCTGATGTCAGCGTCATGCTTCGGCATATCCGGAAGGCGTTGGGTATGCCGACACCGTACACGGCAGACTTTGGGAGAGGGGAGGCGGAGCTGCACATCTCCCAGGAAACTTGGAGAAGAACCATCAAGCAGGAGATGTCTCTGGGGGTCGCCGGGAAGAGACGGCAAATGAAGAAAGGCAAAGGGAGGCCCAGGTAGTGGGTTTTCTAAAGAGAACTTAATTGAGATGTATTCATTGAGCATTGGCGCTTTTATCCAAAATTGCTTGTGCAAGTAGCAAGTAATGCCATAAAGAGAATAGAGAATAATGTCTTAAACCTTGGCGCGACAGAATCTGTGCTACACGACCAGTACTTGCTTCCAAGAGCAGGTATACAGCATGCAGTGTACAGAGTGATGCAAATTGCAAGATGAGAATTATTTTTGTTTTTGTTTCATTTTTCGTTCCGTGTGTTTAATTGTATATCGCTTTCGTCCTTTTTAATTATGTTTACTATTTTGATACTTAATATTTCTTACAATTCATAAATTCTCCCCTGGAATAGGTTTGGCATTGATCAGGAGAATCCACCGTTGGACAATGCACAGGAGCGCTTCCACTGGGACCCTTCCACGCCGGACAATGGCCTCGGCAACCCAGCCAGGGTCTCTGTCAAGGGGGAACCGTTCCCAGTCCCGTTGGACGGAAACCCCTCAGAGAGGAGGAAACGTAAAGCGGTAAGAGAGCGAGACTTACTGTGGCACCAGGCAAGGCTTTCGCCATGTTGCTATGTTGTTATGGCGTGTTCACCATTGTATTGTACCTCTCCAGGATGACGGCCTTTCTAATATGGAACAGCATGGAAGAAAGAGGAAGGCGAAATCGAACAAGGGTTAGTGTGATTCATGATGACCCCTACAGACTTTGTTTATTTTCATCTTCTATGAAGAATTACCCCTTTTTTATATGAACATGTGTGAAACCATTACTAGGTATTCAGATGAACTGCTGAAAGTCCTAGATTAGATCAGAAAAACATGGTTATAGGGCTTGTACATCGCAACGTCACATCTCAATGACCGCCGCCTTTTCAGAAGCATTGGATCATTGGATTGTTAGTTATTTTGTAGGTAGTGATGCTTTTTTTTTGCCATTGTTTAGTAATTAATCGTGAAATGATTTGTGAATATGGTGAGACATTGTTGTGTTTGAAACTGCAACAGTTTCTCATGCGAGACGTGTCAAAACAAAGTTTTCATTAGCCTAGGTTAAGCTATATTATGTTGATTTAGGATTTTACAGTTCTACAACTCTTGAATCCTCTCAATATGGTGGAGTATCGCTAACAAAAAAAGCCCATGATGCTTTCTGATGTACAAGCCCTATAAATAGAATACATGTAAATGTTGTTTGATGTTTTACTATGAAGTTAACGTGATTTCCAAAGTGGATAATAAAGGTAATTACCAAAGAAGGCAGCTACAGATCAAAGTCTAAATCAAACCCCCACCGCGCCCCTCTTGTCTTGTAGGCACTGAGAAAGTGGACCAGCTCTTGGCCGTGTCTCTCCGGGAGGAGGAGGTGTGCAAGTCACTGGAGGAGCTGGACCACTCTCTGATCCAGGCCCGCAACGCCCTGCAGGCCACCTACGCAGAGGTCCAGCGACTACTGGTGGTCAGGCAGCAGGTGCCCCATAAACACCCTGACTGACTCATGACTAATGAACACATTTCTCACACCTTTTGTGTTATTTATTTACTTGAATTCAGTGGGTTTTTTTTGTGTCCCCTGTTAGTTTACTACTGAGGTCAACGGTCTGAGAGCAAAGCGTATTGAGATCCTGCAGGGCATGCAAGGTAAGATTTGACCTTGTCCGGGAAATTTGGCAGAGTATTAGTGGAAATGTGGCAACACAATATGTATCACAATACATGACACTGTGATGATACAGTACCGTTAATACAGTTGATATTCCCAAATATAATGTTGCTATTCCCTGATATGATGCAATTTTCTGATACATATAAAATACATCTTATTCATTTTCCAACACGCCTATAGGAAAAGCTAGCTGAAGTGGCAGGGAAAAAACATGTCTTCTTTTTCAGGCTTCTCCGGCCCATCTTGTGCAGCAGACCCTGCGGCCCCTACCTCCGCCATGCCCCCCAGCCCCCCCCCCCCGCCCCCCCCCCCCCCCCCTATCGCAGCCGCCCACCCCCCCCCACCCGCCGTCATCCGCCGGCCATCTTTTCCCCGCCTCCACGCCCCCGTTGGCGAGAGCTCTGTTGAAGCAGGAGCTCGGAGGTCAACCCAAAGCCGCTCTGCTCGCCACCCCGTCCACTGCGGAGAGCGCCACCAACACGCCGCCGCCGCCCGCCAGTGTGACGATGAGGAACAGCCTGAAGAGCGACGTGGAGGAGACGCAGCCAGGAGACGGGAGTTATGCGGGGCAGCCGACGTCGAGTGAACCGGTGGTCCTGCCGCCAGCACCCAAAAGGCAGGAGGAGGAGGAGGAGGATGAAGATGAAGCTGTGGACGGCAATGAGAGCGACGGCTCTTTAGTGCTCATGGAGCCCCCCACGCATGACGTCATTCACATCGACGAATCGGACAGCGAGGTTACACCCAAGAAGGTCCCCCACCTCAGGGAGAGCCCGGCTCCGCTTGAGCCCACATCCACCAGCACCCAGGGGGCCACGGTTAAGGAAGTCACCGCTGTTCCTAATACTACATCCGGTGAGTCATGTGACCCCTAAACAGGATGTATTTCGAGAACGCCTTGAAACCACCTTAATGTGCAGATTCTGTTTTTGTTGCACCCCATATTGAACTGAATACAAACGCAGTCCAGCTATTGTATTTGTTGTATTATGAGACCAAATCAGTTTCTTGATTAATCTACAAGTGTCTATATATTCTATAATTTTTTTTAAATGTATAACATTTAAAGTGTCCTCTATAAGATTTGATCAACAGATTCTGAAAAATCCTCAAACGAAGTATAATCAACAATCATACATTTTCTAAAGCAATAAAATAAAAAAATATTGTGTGTGTGTCTCTGGCTTGTCGTAGAGCCCCCCAAGGTGCCTGAGCAGGAGCGGCTGGCCCTGGGGTCGTTCCAGAACCACACGGGCCCCGTCCACGACCTGCAGATCTACGGTGGGCAGCTCTACACCTGCTCCGGGGACAGCACGGCGAGGGCCTACTGCCTCGTGGTACGCAACACTGCCTTTACTATGGTGTTACATGAAGTCATATTTTGAATATGGAAACTAATTCCAAGCAGCATGCGTGTAATGTTAATTAAGTAATCTGCTGCCCGGTGTCATCGTCATCTACATCACGCACCGGGGTTTGCTGATACAAATACAGGACAGAGGGAGTAACTGAAAATGGTTGCAACAAAACAAATTATACACTTTTTGTATTTGTGTCTTCCCTGTGGACTGTGCAGAGCAAGGAGTGCCAGGCGGTGTTTGAGGGCCACAGCAGCAACGTCAACTGCCTGCTGGTGGCGTGTTCGGGCCCCAACACGATGGCGCGCCTCTACACTGGCTCCAGTGACAAGACGGTGCGCTGCTACAGCGTCAAGGTAACCCCCCCGGCCAAATACACACACACACACACACACACACACACACACACACACACACCAGGGCTGAACGATATTGTAAAAAATCTCATAGTGCGATTATTTTGACAGACATTGCGATTGCAATATGATTCACTATTATTGGGAATGATCATTTTTGCATTATTTGCAATTTTCATTTTCCCTGAAAAAACTATTGAAATAAACGTTTGTTGGGGTCTGTACCAAACAAACATGTTTTCTGTGTGTGTAGGCCAGGGCATCTCTGCAGCGCTACAGTACTTCATTTATAATGGTGTTCAAATGAACGTAATACATTTACATTTACCCGTATCAAAAAATTGCAGCTCCTGTGATTTGGATATTGCACTTTTTTGCCATATTGCAATTTCGATAATATTTAGATTAATTGTTCAGCCCACACACACACGCAAAGAATATCCTATACGGGGTATACATGTTTTAGGTTGTTTTAGTGTAGTATTGCTGTATTTGATTGAGGGTGTTTTTCTTGTTTCCAGTCGAAGAAGTTCCTGGAGCAGGTCTCTTTCCCCGACAGGGTGCTGTGTTTGCACATAGCCTGGGGCATTTTGTACGTGGGTCTGTCCAATGGATCTGTAGTAAGCCTCGACCTGAAGGTGAGACAACCGGATCCCTCGGATTGCGTTAAAATATGTGTCACTATAAAATATAAAACTATACAAATATTTCTATCGACTTTACTTTGTCTTGAATCATGCATTTAGAGAAAAAGGTATACATTTTATTGCGGTCACCAACACGTCCACGTTATTGAGAATAGAGTCCGCAATGTGCCTTTTGTGCAGTTGATACTCGCTCACCATACAATCACTTTGTACAAGAGAACATTGAAACATTTTGCCGTCTTTGATTTCCGCCACAATCGAAAGCGCTCGTCACCCCACGTCTGATCTCCATCCTTCGCCATCAGACCCTGAAGGAGCTGGACGTGCTGGAGTGCCACGGGCCGCGGGGCGTGAGCTCCCTGGGCACGTCCCAGGAGGGCGCACGCCGCGTACTGCTGGTGGGCTCCTACGACAGCACCATCAGCGTGCGGGACGCCAAGAGCGGCCTGCTGCTGCGTTCGCTGGAAGGCCACACCAAGACCGTGCTCTGCATGAAGGTGAGGCCGCCTTTCCACACCGCTCGCAGAGGACCAGTCTCGCAACGCAGCGCTCCATAACACAATGACCTGCAGAAATAGTCTGTTCTATGAAAGTTGGACATTAATCCCAGAGCACGCGACCGCGTCGGGACAGACGCGAAGTAATGTTTTTTTTTGTACATTTGTGTGTCCAGAATAGTCCAAACTAGACTTAATTCATTTTTAACGGATTTAAAGGATGATTTTCCCATCACTTTGGGTCTAAGTGATTAATGCGGACAACAACGTTTTTGAAATTGGTCCAGTATTGAGCGAGAGCGCTCCAGCCGTCCGTCTAACAAGTGCTTGTTTTGCCACTGACAGGCTCAGACTGTTATTATAAGTGTTTGACAACATTATGGAAAGGATTCCTACAGAGAAATACAACTTTTTTCTTTGTTATTGTGTCTAACCAAGTCTCGCCCAAGGAGAAGTCTCGCTCTGAGTTGTTGCAGGAAGTGAACGGTGGAAATGTGAGTGAGAGTTGGAGAGAGGAGTGCCGACAAGAGTTTGTTGTGTGTTACAAAGTCATGGCTGAATATTTACCTGATTTCGACAATGTGGATGAGGCTCTCGCGAGATTTCAGAGCGAGACTTCTCCTTGAGTGAGATTCAGGTCTGGCATCGTGACATGAAAAAGCGATCGATCCAATGAGTGCCGCGGGGGGACTAACGATTAGCCAATCAGAACCAAGGAGGAGTAATCACAACAATGGTGACCACTATAGATAAGCTAACCCTGCTATCGAGGCTATCGTTCTAAATCCATTAAAAGTACAAATGACTTTGAAATCCCAACAGCGCTCTCCTTTGAAGGCATTTATTCAAAGGGGAGATGTTTTCTACGTTCTCCCCACTGGATTTGGTTCGGGAAAATCGAATCCCCCTCCCCCACGGAAATCTGTTAGAATGGAGGCAATGTCAGACAAGATGGAAGTGGAGTGTAACGAGTTGACAAGTCTGTCTGATATTAGGCTAGGGAACATAGGGTCCAGGTTGAAAAGTCCTGAAGTTATCCTTTAACGGAGCAGTGTATGGAGTGGGATATGTAGCAGGGCTACATTCACGCTCCGCTAAATCTGTGGTAGGATTTTTTAGATTGGCTACGTACTACTACATGGCATGTTTTTTGTGCTGTGTTTTGTACGTGATTTTGAAATCCTGCCTTTTGAAATAATGTGCTCCGCGTAACCGGGTGAACGTTGTGTTTGTCCCCCAGGTGGTGAACGACCTGGTCTTCAGCGGCTCTAGCGACACGGCCGTGCATGCCCATAACATCCACGTAAGTCCCTTCCCCTTGTATTCCTTCTGTTTTCTGTACCGTATTCATCCGTTCTGGGCCCCATTCCATTCCTTTGCTTTGTGTCCTTTTCTCCGTACCCTCAGACCGGTGAGTTGGTGCGCATCTACAAAGGCCACAACCACTCCGTCACCTCCATCATAATCTTGGGTAAAGTGATGGTGACGGCCTGTCTGGACAAGCTTGTGCGCGTCTATGAGTTGCAGGTAACTCTTCACTTCTGACTCTCTCGACTAATTACATGCTTGTTGCTGTCATTACCTGGCACGTTGGGTAACTTAGTGCATTGATTAAGGGACATTAATTTGATAATCATGACAATCAGTCATTCAAAGACATGCAGAGAATTGGACACTTAACGAATGGTTCTTCTGGTTTCAGTCCCATGACCGGCTGCAGGTGTACGGGGGTCACTCGGGCATGGTGATGTGTATGGCCATTCATAAGAGCGTGGTATGTCTACTCTCAATTCACATTTGTTTTGGTTGCATAGAAGCTGACTGTGATGCAGGCGTTCACACGCTCCCCTCCTATAGACACTCAAAAGTCTTTTCATCTTCATCCTTAGATCTACTCTGGCTGCTACGACGGAAGCGTTCAAGCAGTGAAACTGAACCTGATGAAGAACTACCGGTGCTGGGTAAGAGCGTGTCTCAGCAGCATATTGTGTTGTTGTGTCTTTGGTTAAAACGGGTAGGGGGGGGGGGGTGTCTGTGAGTTCAGTAGAGCTTCAGGAGGTGCACCCTCCATCGTGTGTTGGTGATTAGCGGTGCCGTTGTTCCCCTGCACAGTGGCATGGCTGCTCTCTGATCTTTGGTGTGGAGGAGCATCTGACGCAGCATCTGCTGAGTGACCACAGCAACGCCAGCCTCAGCACAGTCAAGTGCCGCTGGAAGAACTGCGATGCGTTCTTCCCCACGCAAGACGCCGTGCAGCGGGTGAGAGGAACCTCCTCCTACTGACCCTAGCACAGTTTGAACCCCTCGATCCTTAATCCTCACCGTCCCAGTCATGTAGTCTTCTTCCACAATAACTCAAGGTACTGCTTAAGATGATGATATGGCTTCACATTGACACAATTATCGTCTGGTTATGGTGCTCATATGTTTTGTTTTGGCTATTGGAATCCATAAATGAGCACAGATGTAAAAAGCCAGAAGTAGTTGAGGGATTCCTGAACACACAAGCATGCAGCTCCCACCGGCCTCAATGTTGAACTGGTTTTCCCCATCTCCCTGATTGTTGCAGGAGCTGCCTTCACACATGCAGAGCCACACTGAGAAGGACAGCCAGCTGAGGCTTTAACCCACAACGTGAGTTTTAAGACATTGCATTGTTTAACCGTAAATATTGGACAAGAAATGCCATATTGGTGCATTACCCTCGTGTCAGCACATCACTTAGCATTTGTTTTTTACTTTTCAGATCTTTGGAAGCAGAACTTCTCGTTGAGTGGGAAGATGTATCCACGTGTTTGCTTACACTGCACCTGATGCTAGTTTTTGATTTCACACAGCAAAGACATCTTGCTATACCAATACTGGCTATAATGACGCTCAGGCAATGCACCCAAAGTCAGAAAAGTTACAAAACATTGACAAAATGTAGATTTTCCTATATTCAAGTAAGCAGCAGGAATTTTATTTATTTTACAATCTGCAATTTCTAACCAGATTTGAGTTGAACACTCAGTCATGACTCACAGAGCATTTATTTCAGTTTATACGACTTTCCACTCTGCAGACTAAGACTTGCAACATTGTTTTCATAACTTTTATAAAAGCTTAGTCACACAATTACAATCATTAATGTAGTTGGCCTGTGGTTTATCTGTATCAAGATGCTTTGGTTTTAAACACAAGCCTGTTTAGCCAATAATGTGCCATTTCACAGGACGCTTGCCTTACTTTATGGCGAAGTGACATTAGACACATTTAGTCATTCGGAAGCATCCACTGCAATCATTTGTTTCATCGTAGACCGGTGTCCTTGAGGTCTCAAGTTTGTTTGTTGTGTTGCTCTGCTGGTGGATCACAGACCAATAAAAGGCAGCCAGCCTCCACTATGAATACATTGTCAGCTGAAGCCACTGCAAAAGGAAACCACGGTAGAGTCTATTAGTTCCACATTTAAAATACGACGTGCATCATGTTTGACTGTGAATAGGGTGCATCACAACCAGAGGTGTCATCGTGGGACAAACACAGGTGTCGCTCATAACACTGATTATGGAGCTGCTCCTACCAGGACACAGGTAGTAGACTTATCTTCACTAGTTTGGTCTACTACACTTGCTCTGGTACATACAAGTAGTGCAGACCCGTAGTGTTATGAGCAACACTTGTGTTTGTCCTCCGATGCCTCCTCTGAGAGAAGGGTCTATTGGCCCACCTCCAGAACGTTGAGCTTGATCACACCATCTCCGTCTTTGTCGAAGGCATTAAAGGCTCCTGCAGAGGATGCATGTTAAAATACTGTGGCAGTGACCTCATGGAAGTGTATCTTTTTATTAACTATCTTCACTACTGTGATCACATTTGTTCCTGACTACTTTAAGTTTCTAAAGAATTAAACCCTTTACCAAATTGGTATTTTATTTGTAGGGTTGTAATATTTGAATAAATATACTGTGTGTGTATATATATATATATATAATATAAATATATATACTTACTGAACATTCCTTCTAGCCTCACAAAACAGCAGATGAAGCTGTCAAAGTCAATGTTGAGGTGCTCGTCTGCATAGCGCATGGCTAATATGTCATACAGCTGCTTATTGAGGTGGAAACCTTGGAGAGGAAGGGATAACATGGAGGTTAGGGTGATAGTGATACCAAAAAATAACTTCAGACTGCATTCACTTCAGATATAAAAATATGAACAATGAATCTACATTTGACATTTACGCAGCAGGCCTGAATAGTACAAGGATTCATTTAGATGTAATGTAGTTAAAAGTAGAAAGTGTTGCACACTCTGGCCCTCAGGCCTCCTTCAAGATCAACGATAAGATACAGGCACTGCATGTCATATAGGCCACACCCTAGTAACATCTGTTGGTGATAAGACAACCATGTTCTACCATTAGGGTGAGAACAACAATGAAGAGGCTACAAGTAAAGTGACGAGAACGATAATGATAATGTATCATATCACATAGAAATATTATACATTACACTTATATTAAAAAAAAAAATACATATATAAATATGCTGAGTAGATTTGATAGATACACAAAAAAAAGTTTGACCTCAGCTCTAAATGAATATCATGAACAACTTAATATAAATATCCAATAAATAGAGGTAAAAAAACACTTCAGGTCATATATTCAGTCCATGAGGTGACAGGGTTGTAATATACTTAAACCACTAGTGGCGGTAGGCCTACATGGAAAACAAATGGTATCGTAATGATCATATATCAAATGATATAATATATATTACAATATAATAATATTGTCCTTACCTGCATCATTCACAGCGTTCCTCATCTCGAAGCTGCTGATGGTGCAGGATTTGTCTTGGTCGTAGCGTTTAAAGATGAGCTACAGATAGATAAGACGGTTATGAATGGGACAAAAAAAACTAAAACAAGGTGTGAATTTATTTGGCTTCCCACCTGCCACTGTTTGATTTTACTCCACAAGTGTTTGAATTCTTGTAGATTCAGCTTCCCGGTACCGTCAGTCTGCAGAGGGTTTAGTTACGGCCGAAACGACTACAAAGGAAGTTCATTATTCAAATATGGTTGGATCGTTTTTACATCAACCACAATACTTCTGGATGTTTGTTGAATCTAAATAGTATGAATCTTGCTTGCTTTTAAAACAGCAAACTCACGAGCAGAAATAAGTTGTAAATATGCAAGCCTGAGCGATGTACAGTTGAATAATGACCTTCTCCTGTTGTCCACTGAGCGACAACGTGGGGGGGGGGGGTCCAGGGCATGGAGCTTACTCACATCAGCTCTATATAGACCTGGCAGTATTACATCAGAATACTGCCAGGTCTATATAGAGCTGATGGTGATACACCCAGTAGTAGACGAACATTCAAAATGTAAAGTCTGCTCATATTTGGACTCGGTGCCAAGCAAAGTCGGTTGGTTGACTTAAAATACCAGGGTGACGTTTATCTTCCTAGAACTGGAATTTTACAACTCTGACCCCGCCGAAGTGTGTGTGGGATTCAAACACACACACACACACACACACACACACACACACACACACACACACACACACACACACACACACACACACACACACACACACACACACACACACACACACACACACACACACAGAGAGAGAGAGATAAGCCAGCTTGTCCAACCTTGACAGCACCCCAACTACATCTGGTTCACTTCGTTTCAGTGCACATGAAAGGATACGTCCATCAAGGC